>MJUU01042408.1:17585-53303 GCA_002080025.1 Modiolus philippinarum
ACGCCGACGCCGACGCCAACGCCGACGCCGACGCCGACGCCAACGCCAGCGCCATACCATAATACGACCGCAAAATTTTTGCGGTCGTATAAAAATCATAATAAAATGTTGCCCTGGCAACCAACTTCATGCTTCACTGATCACGGGGAAAAAGCGTGATAGTATGAGGTTTACCCACATGTTTAAGTTTTTTTTCTGTGAATGATGTATGCTATTATCATGAAGCTTTACATAAATACACATTAGTGTTTAATTAAATTAATTTCATGATTAAAAATTCATCCATGCTACCAACTTCATGCTTCAATGATAATGGGAAAAAGGGGGCTAGTATGAGGTTTTCCCTCAAGTTTAAGCGTTTTTATATGTGAAGAATGTATGCTATTATTATTATACTTTATAAAAATGAACATTAGCATCTAATTAAACAAAATTCCATGCTACTAACTTCATGCTTCAATGATCATGGAAAAAATGTGGGTAGTATGAGGTTTACTCTCAGGTTGAAATTTTTGTGTGTGAAGGATGTATGCTTTTATCATGACACTTTACATTAGGATATAAGTAAACAAAATATTAAAAATACTTACAAATACAATCAAACTCATGCTTCATTGATCATGGAAAAAGGGGAATTCTAACATGGCTCTAGTAAATCGTCAACAAGATTCATACTCGATAACCATATACTTCGCACATGCGCAAATGATATTGGAATAAGAGTAAGAGGGACGAAAAACAACCATGTTTTTGATTTTGTTTGTCTAAGTTTGTGAAGGAAATAAATGTCAAGCATATTTTATATCTCAATCATGCCATTCAGACACGTAAATGTGTATTGTTTTGCTTTCGATTTGGATTTTGAACTTGAATCTGTTTGAAAACGTCAGATTGTGTATTGTGACGTCATTGACACAAACAGCAATGGAGGTGGGAAATCCGCCTTCTCTTAGGTCGCTTCAGAATGGAAAATTCCATTTTCTGTCATATTAGAATCGAATTAATTCATGTCAGGTATATGGTTATTGTCATTTAACCATAGGCTGGGCCTTTATATTCGTAAATTTAACCCCTCGCTAACGCTCTGTGTTAAATAAATTCGAATATAAAGGCCCAGCCCATGGTTAAATTTCCAATAACCATGTACCTGCCACGAATTATTTCTTAAATATACCATTTTTAGCTCACCTGACCAAAGGTCAGTGTGAGCTATTGCCATCACTTGGCGTCCGTCGTCCGTCGTCCGTTAACTTTTCACATTTCATCGTCTCCTCTGAAACCACTGAGGCAAATTCAACCAAACTTTACAGGAATGATGTATGGAAGGTCCTTTACAAAGATTGCTCATTTCGTTCCGATCCGAAAAAAAAACATGGCCGCCAGCGCCGAACTTAGGTTTAACATAGGACCCTATGGGAAAATTCACATTTCATCAACTCCTCTGAAACTGCTGAAGCAATTTCAACCAAACTTTACAGGATTGATGCACTGAGGGTCCTTTTCAAAGATTGCTCATTTTATTCCGATTCGACAAAAAACATGGCCGTCAGCACGGAACTTAGTTTAACATTGGCCCTATGGGAAATTTACATTTTCATCTTCTCCTCTAAAACCAATGAAGCGAATTCAACCAAACTTTACAGGAATGATGTATGGAAGGTCCTTTACAAAGATTGCTCATTTCATTCCGATCCGATAAAAACCATGGCCGCCAGCGTGGAACTTAGGTTTAACATACGACCCTATGGGAAAATTCACATTTTCATCAACTCCTCTGAAACTGCTGAATCAATTTCAACCAAACTTTACTGGATTGATGCACTGAAGGTCCTTTACAAAGATTGCTCATTTTATTCTGATTCGAAAAAAAAACATGACCGCCAGCACGGTACTTAGTTTAACATTGGCCCTATAGGAAATTTACATTTTCATCTTCTCTGAAACCACTGAAGCGATTTCAACCAAACTTTACAGGAATGTTGTATGGAATGTCCTTTACAAAGATTGCTCATTTCGTTCTGATCTGATAAAAAACATGGCCGTCAGGATGGAACCTAGGTTTAACATAGGACCCTATGGGAAAAATCACATTTTCATCAACTCCTCTGATACTGCTGAAGCAAATTCAACCATACTTTACAGGAATGATGTACTAAAGGTCCCTTAAAAAGATTACTCGTTTTATTTCAATTCGACAAAAAAAAAACATGGCCGCCAGCACGGAACGTAGTTTAACATTTGCCCTATGGAAAATTTTCATTTTCATCTTCTCCTCTGAAACCACTGAAGCAAATTCAACCGAACTCGACAGGAATGATGTATGGAATGTTCTTTACAAAGATTGCTCATTTCGTTCCGATCAGATAAAAACATGGCCGCCAGCGCGGAACTTAGGTTTAACATTGGACCCTATGGGAAAATTCACATTTTCATCAACTGTTCTGATACTGCTGAAGCAAATTCAACCAAACTTTACAGGAATGATGTACTAAAGGTCCTTTATAAAGATTGCTCATTTTATTCCGATTCGACAAAAAACATGGCCGCCAGCACGAAACTTAGTTTAACATTGGCCCTATGGGAAATTTACATTTTCATCTTCTTCTCTGAAACCAGTGAAGCAAATTCAACCAAACTTTACAGGAATGATGTATGAAAGGTCCTTTATCAAGATTGCTCCTCATTTCGTTCCGATAAAAAACATTGCGGCCAGAGAAGAACTGGGGTTTAACATACCCATGTTATTTCAGAAGGTAACGACCATATGGGAAAAACATAATTTTCAACATCTCCTCTGAAACTATTGAAGCAAATTCAAGCAAATTACAGAAATGATGTATGGAAGGTCCTTTACAAAGATTTCTCATTTTGTTGGGATCCCACAAAGAAAATAGCTCCCAGCATCAAACTTGATTAAGAATGGTACCCATAATTTAAAACATTTTTTTCATTACATGCCTTTAAATAATGGAAGCAAATTCAGCCAAACTAAGATTGCTTATATTGTTTTGATCTGATAAAAAACAAGACTGCCAGCAGAGAACATAGGACCCTATGGGATGAACATCACTTTCATCACCTGCTGTAAGCATTTTGTCAGGTGAGCGATTCAGGCTCAGTATCTGAGCCTCTAGTTCAAAACAGCTGTGAGGCGGGACATTGTGTCCGTTAGACACATATTCTTGTTTTCTTAGGATTCCACTTGATATAAGCTTTCAGTAGTATGTTAATGGATTTGGTGTAGCTCTTACCATTTTCGAGCTATAAGGGGTCAAAGAGGAACCATAAGGAGTCATAAGGGCTAATTTTCATTTTCACTAGTTTGTGTCCAGCTAATTACTGGGTCAATCCCCTTATTGTGTCCGTGCAATTATTGTGTCAAGCTCTTTAGTATGTCCGCACTCACTTTCAATTACACTTGTTCAAATTTCAGTGGTCGACATGCTGCGGTCGTATCATGCTGCGCTCGGCGTAGTCCTTTATTGAATCATCTGTTTTGATTTTCTGCCCGTTTGCCTCCTAGTTGAGGACCATGAGGTCAAACGTTGTGCCCTTTACTTTCTCCTCCCTTTTGTCTTTTTAAGTTATGTTTAATACGTACAGTTTTCTTAATTTAATCTCTAAATTATGGCTTTATTAATATACCATTTCTTATTGTTTTTTATTTGGAAACAAAAGTTGAAGCTAAATTCATTTAATTGCGTTAGAATAAAGGCGATGGTGAATATAGAAGAGGTGTAATATTGAAACTAACACATCAACTTTCTTGCATTTATATTGAATAAAGATAAATCGTAATCTAATTACAAAAGTCACCGGATTTGATTTTGAATAGCTACATAACACATGTGTACATAATTTGATTATAATCACACTTATATTGACAACATCTCGAATTCAATTTGGATACTTTTTCTATTTGGATTTCGACAGCTTAGGAAATGTTGTGTGAAAATAAAGATAATTGTACAAAATATCTAGTTTTGTTCACTTACTATATATCACCTTGTTTTATCTATGAGTAATTTATAATATAATGCACATCATGTTTTGGAAAAATGCACACAGAGTATATAACAAGGCACTTCATCTTACCAGAGTAGAAAGGATATAGGGTTTTAGTTTTTAATACATTTATTGTTTTAGAAGCAACCTTCGTCTTTCCAATTCACAAACACAAAACATACACACATACACATTTCTATTTTAAACCAATGCATTTGGTTCTGATGGAATGTTATTTAGGAGCCAGTTATTAAAACTAAGGGGAAATTGTACATCTTTGAGCTCGAAATACCCCGTCCCAAATTATCTGTCCTACAAAATCGAAAAATTCAAAATTACAGTATCTACATATGATGAGAAAATTATTATACTAGTAATCGACACAATAAGACACATTTGCTAATAATAAAATATTCAGCAAATTTGAGACTACAACCTGATAATGATTGATCTGTCTTGACCAGTTTTGTTTTTAAGTTTAGTTGATGTTGCAGTAACACGCGTACACGCTCCAAAGATATGATATTAAAATGATCTTAATTGATATCAAGGAGACTAAGAAAGGCATGTTCCAAAGATTTTTAAGATGAACCTTTTTGATACAGTAATAAATCGAAACAATAAATCATAAAAGAAATCTGCATATCTATCCATATAATTAACGTGCCTTTTCCAAACAATAGCTAATGACAGACAATTTTTAGTTAACATAAGGTTCATTACATTTCTCATTAACAAAAAAGTACAACTTAGTACGAATGATTCACAGTAACTTCGGTATTTAGTTATTTGCCTAAAAATTATTATTTTTTTTACATGCATCCAATATCAACAGTAATGTTTGTAACGTAATGGATGATGGGACCTGTCCGAATGAAGTTGGGTAGATTGATAATGATTGAGATCTTATGTGACTTCAATATTGATGAAACAATTTTTAGAAGATTTTTGAGACGTTGAGACAGCACACATGATGTGTTGTAATGTGCTAAAAATTTTGATGCAAATACATGTAACTAAACCAATAACATAAACGAATAGTTACCAAGGTTGATTAAAAAAGACAGATAAGAATTAAATTGAAATAATTTAAAACAATTCATTTTTAAGCTAATATAATTTCTTAATTGAAAATTAATAAATTACCAAAGACAAGTTAATATAAGAAAGCTTTTTAATTGTTCTTTATAAATAAACAAAATATTTGTTTTTTAATGTATTTTTTGAATATAAGTACATGCATGTTTTTATTGTGTGATTTATTAGCTGTCACAAATTGCATACATACAACTTTGAGAACACTTATTGGAGTTTCTAAATTAAATTCACCACAATTTACTGAGAAAACCTAAAAGCAAAAAAAAAAGATATTAAGTATGCAATTCATAAGGCATTCCACCTTGAAAGTAAAATGAATCTAGGGAGGTATTTAAATTATATGAAAATGTTTGCCTATAATAAATACTACAACGTATATGAATAATATGGAAAAGTTCTAGATTCACCTCCTTACACAGCTTTAACAAATAAATATACTAATAAAAACAACAAAAGTAGGAGGTAGAAAAAATTAAACCTGACAAAAGGAATTCCATAAAATCATACCATTCAACACGTCTCACTTATATATGATTGTCACATCATGTTATCGTGTGATTGTCCACTTTTATATTTTGATAGTAATATGATGATGGATATAAGAATTTTTAGGGATGTTAAAACCAACACTAACATCTAACATTCTGTTGTCTGTATTGGACCTGAAAATGGACCATTCATAATGTTATTTGGTATATGATTATTATGGGAATGATTTATATTACAGGTTTCTTTACTACTAATATTTGTGTCTATTGCACCAGTAAAATCAGAAAATGAATTATTATGATTTATACTATCTGGAAAAGTCATATCTTTCACTTTTTCACACATAACAGAATCACATGATTCACGTCTGTACTGATCACACTCATTACTATCGCGCAAAAACTTGAGTTCTTCATCTTCCTCCTCCAGGCTAGGAGAACTATGATGACTGTCACTATAATATGACCCAGGATAAGATGAACTGTCCTTATCAGTTGGAATAAAAGGCTTTTGGGTATCGTCTAAAAACTCCTCTTCATCTTCATCCAGGTAAATATTTTGTTGGTGATCATCGCGATTCTCTTCACTATAGAAATACGATTTCTCCATAAATGAGGGGTCTAGTTCAGGTGCTATAATTTCTATTATTTGATGAAATGTAGGTCTTTGTTTTTCTTTAAACTGCCAGCACTGGTGCATTATCTGATATCTAAAAAGAAGACAAGTTATATATCAAGCTCGAGATATCAAGCATGTTAAAATTGAGGAATAAAGAGTAACCATACAAATTCTTCAATAAACGAATTTCTGAATTAATTTTTCATTTGAGAATTAATAAAAAAAAGCATTTTAAAATGACACTAATGTTTGGCAATGTTTCGATCTTTTAGTTTGCCAGCAAAAGCAGAAATTGTAAATATATAATATTGGGAATAGGAAAAACTGCAGACACAAACATAAAATACGCCATGATCTTGTATATTTGACTATAACTTGGATATTTGATATTTTTTAAGATTCATTTCAAATTTTATTGTTCTAGATTCCTGTTATAACTGCAATTAAAATCGTAATCGTACCTGTATTGGGTTTTATCCGAATGTTTATTAAACTGGAGGGACACGGGATAGAGAAAGGGGAGGTTTGGGTACCCATAAACCGGTTTAACCCTACCGCTAGCTTTTGCTATTGCAGGTACCAAGTCCGGCTATCCCGAGTTCCTATAGTTACATACGTTTGTCTGTAGTCTATTTTGTGTTTTTTTGTAGTGCATTTCTCTTGCAGGTTGTGGCTTGTGATTGTAATTTTCGACCATTGTAGGTGTTTACTGTTTTCTTGTCTTTATAAAGACCCAATGAACCAAATTTATGATTCAAGTCATCAAAATAATGCGAACACAGGGACATATTTGTCGCAACATCAATGTAAACTAAACCTAAAAATTTATAGTAACGTCGGTATTAAGCTTTCTGTGACTGAATTCAATGGTAAAACTGAAAACCGATGCTACAATCAAAATGACGCTACTCTGAAAAATAAAGGGATATGATAAAGAACAGATTCTGTCTTCAGAGTTTTCTCCTTTAGATTGCAATACGAAATAATTTAGAATTTTTGAAATCTCATTTCGAACGCCATAAAAACGGTACCAGTGCGACATTGATAGACATCTAGCAAGAAACTCTGTTTAAACCGATGACAGGATACCGTGAATTAATAATACTAGTTAATAAAAATATAAACTTACAAAATTATGGATAACAACATGTTGTTATGATCGATTTTGTCATCCTTTGATTTCGGAGTTGAACTCATGTACTCTAAGTATTTTCATATCTAAAGTGCACTTTCTTTTGATTAGCAAATCTTTTCCCCGCAAGTCATTTATACTTACAATCTATCGGGACATCCCTCTGGCTGTTCTATTACTTTACCACCTAACACATATTTTATAACTTGTTCATGCGCTAAACCTTTATATGGTATTTCTGCTAAAGTAACCATTTCCCAAAGTACCACACCATATGACCTATAAAATATTTGTTCTGAAAATGTGTTTTGTTCAACATCATTTATTTCGTTTTCTAAAATAAGGGGTTATCTAATTAAAAAAGCCTTAAAGTAGACAGAGTTTTAATATTTAAAGATATTTTGAAGTCCTTAATATTCCATATTTCAGAAAATGTCATATGTCACCAATCATTTGTTTCTATTATTAGCCTCTAACCCGGTGTTTGATGCAACATTTACAAAGAATATCTTGTGAAAATTGACAACATGCTTATTGTTTAGCTTTCATCTGAAATAACCTGCGGAGACATCTTTCTTATTTTTTGATATTTCAGAGACTCACGCTTTAGCTATCTTCAAGCAACCGCGTGTCATAAAAAAATTATAGGTATTTTAATAAATAGAAATCATTTATGGGAAAGGTAGATTATTAGCAGCAAAACATTTGACATTAGTGGCTTAATTATGACGTCACTATGAAAAGGCCGAAAGAAAAATTTCCGAATAAAATTGTGGCATGAAAATCAAGTCAATTCTGCATCTTCTTTGTATTTTATCGAATGCTACGTGTATTATGATCGAACTACCATAAAGTAACTAAACAAGAGGCTCTCAAGAGCCTGTATCTCTCACCTGGGCCACGGCTGACATATGCAGTTAAAATAATCCTAATGTTTTAAGGGCATCATTTTCAAATTTGTTAATATACATTGATGTTATATTATCTTAAGTTAAACTTTATTCCAGACTGGCAGCTATTTTGGATGGGGGCAGAGTTTTAATGTTAAAACTATGATCCCTGCTGGCGGTCATCTTGGATAAAGCGCGGATCTGAAAAACAACTTTTTGCAGGGGACCATCTGGGGACTATTGTGGCCAAGTTTGGATTCAATTGGCCATGTAGTTTCAGAGGAGAAGATCTTTGAAAGTGTTTTCCCATAGGGTCCAATGTTAAAACTATGATCCCAACTGGCAGCCATCTTGGATATAGTGCGGATCTGAAAAACAACTTTTTTGAAGGGGACCATCTAAGGACTATTGTGGCCAAGTTTGGTTTCAATTGGCCGAGTAGTTTCAGAGGAGAAGAACTTTGAGAGTATTTTCCCATAGGGTCCAATGTTAAAACTATGATCCCCGCTGGCGGCCATCTTGGATATAGCGTGGATCTGAAAAACAACTTTTTTGCAGGGGACCATCTGAGGACTATTGTGGCCAAGTTTGGTTTTAATTGGCCCAGCAGTTTCAGAGGAGAAGATCTTTGAAAATATTGTCCCATAGGGTCCAATGTTAAAACTATGATCCCCGCTGGCGGCCATTTTGGATATAGCTCAGATCTGAAAAACAAGTTTTTTGAAGGGGACCATCTAAGGATTATTGTGGCCAAGTTTGGTTTCAATGGCCATGTAGTTCTTTGAAAGTATTTCCCATAGGGTTCAATGTTAAAACTATAATCCCCGCTGGCGGCCATCTTGGATATAGCGCGGATCTGAATAACAACTTTTTTGCAGGGGACCATCTAAGGACTATTGTGGCCAAGTTTGGTTTCAATTGGCGATGTAGTTTTAGAGGAGAAGATCTTTGAAAGTGTTTTCCCATAGCGTCCAATGTTTTAACTATGATCCCCGCTGGCGGCCATCTTGGATATAGGGCGGATCTGAAAAACAACTTTTTTTGCAGGGGACCATCTAAGGACTATTGTGGCTAAGTTTGGTTTCAATTGGACATGTAGTTTCAGAGGAGAAGATCTTTGAAAGTGTTTTCCCATAGCGTCCAATGTTAAAACTATGATCACCGCTGGCGGCCATCTTGGATATAGCCCAGATCTGAAAAACATTTTTTTGAAGGGGACTATCTAAGGACTATTGTGGCCAAGTTTGGTTTCAATTGGCCAAGTAGTTTCAGAGGAGATCTTTGAAAGTATTCTCCCAAAGGGTCCAATGTTAAATTATGATACCCGCTGGCGGCCATCTTGGATATAGCGCGGATCTGAAAAACAACTTTTTGAAGGGGCCATCTAAGGACTATTGTGGCCAAGTTTGGTTTCAATTGGCTCAGTAGTTTCAGAGAAGATCTTTGAAAGTATTTTCCCATAGGGTCCAATGTTAAAACTATGATCCCCGTTGGCGGCCATCTTGGATATAATGCGGATCTGAAAATCAACTTTTTTGAAGGGGACCATCTAAGGACTATTTTAGCCAAGTTTGGTTTCAATTGGCCATGTAGTTTCAGAGGAGATCTTTGAAAGTATTTTGCCATAGGGTCCAATGTTAAAACTATGATCCCCGCTGGCGGCCATCTTGGATATAGCGCGGATCTGAAAAACAAGTTTTTTGTAGGGGATCACCTAAGGACTATTGTGGCCAAGTTTGGTTTCAATTGGCNAAAATATAGGTCAAAGTGACCTAATTTTGCCTGGATGCTGACCTACCATCAGAGATGCATGCATATGCAAGGTTACATGATCCTACCATGTATAGTGACTGAGATCTGAACTCGTCCGAAAACTTGAATGTAAATCAATCAAGCGTAAAATATAGGTCAAAGTGACCTAATTTTGCCTGGATCTTGATACACCATCAGAGTTGCATGCATATGGAAAATTACATGATCCTACCATGTATAGTGACTGAGATCTGAACTCGTCCGAAAACTTGAATGTAAGTCGTTCAAGCGGAAAATATAGGTCAGAGAGACCCAATTTTCTTGGAGGCTGTGAGATAGCCCAAGATGCACCTGCATACAAAGTTTGATGATCCTACCATGCATAGTTGCAGAGATATATGCCCGGACGCGGACGTAGACGTAGACGTAGACGTAGACGCGGACGCGGACGCCGGGGGTACTCCAGTAGTCCCCCTCAACTTCGTTGAGGCGAACTAAAAACTGCATGTCCCTGACGACATAAACATGACATATGTAATATACAAATAATGAGCAATAGAGAAATTGTTAGCATTGTTGTCTTTTTACAAGCAGCTTTGCCTTCTCTTTGATTTTATTGAATTCATGTTCTTCATGTTAGGATATTATTTGAATACTACACTTCGTTTTTTTTTATAAAAAACTAAGGTTTTAAAACTGTTTATAAACAACATGGTGTTAGCAAATCCGTTTGGTGGTACAAGGATCTAACCAAGGTTATTCCCTGTAAATCGGTCACTAACCTAAACCAGCGATAAGGGATAAGTGAAATAATACATCATTTATATTGTTAGTATTAAATATACTATAGTGTTATTAAATGGGTATTTTCATATTAATCCTGTATAATGTCCAAGTACAGTCGTATTGGGTTGAGGTCACCTGTATTGGCCCGAGGCGAAGCCGAGGGCCAATACAGGTGATCGAAACCCAATACGACTGTACGAGGACATTATACAGGATTAATATGAAAATACCCATTTTATGACACCTTTATTAACTGATGACTTAAAATTTCAGGCATTATCTTGACCAATCTTAATTACAGGATGCAAATTTCGATATTACAAAGTCAAGATTTCTATTGAATTTTCAACTTGTAGTAGAAAAAAATATTGAACTATCTTGTCGTTTACAAATCCCCTTGATCTGGTGTGGTGTCAGTCGTACAAGCTGAAACGGGATGCGGCTGACGAGTACGTACTATTTTTCTGCTGACAAGTACTACATATTTTACAAAAGGATATGGAGTAAATGAACATGAGACCATAACACATATGTTAACTCCAACTGCAATAATTTTAATGAGCTGTATGACCATTTCGGAAATTTATTCCTCATCAGCAGCACTAGAAATCCATAATTTCAAAAATGTTAAAATGCATAAAACCAAACGAAATCCATATTATCAAATATAGCTAAGGACAAAACTACGATGGTGGGAGTTAATCCTTCGATTTTAGAATTTATATAAATCTAGATAATCGTCATTGAACAAATATTATCTCATGTACCAGTACACCATATCTAAGAAAAATAAAGAGCATACATCTCTACCACTGTATAGCAGAGTGTTAATATTTGGAACGTTATCAAAGGAAGCTGTGTTTATTTTTTATTCTCACTCTCAGTAATTAAAATCAATAGACAAAAAGAAAAAAAAAGTTAAAATATGCGAGAAAGACACAGAAAACAGAGTGTAACTAAACCAATATGGCCGATTCATTTATACAGGGCATTTGCCCTGTATTAATTTTAATACAGGGCATATGCCCTGTATAAATTTCTATACAGGGCACTTGCCCTGTATAAATTCTATGTGTCAAAAACTTCCGGTTATATTAAATGGGCAAATCACACTGTATTTTAAGTCTATAATAACACTTCTGATGACACAACAACACTTCAACAGATTGCAGATAACTTTATTACACGACATGTTTCGGTGGCTCTCACGGTGGCTAGGCCACCGTTATCAGTATACAATGGTACAATAAATCAACCCTGAAGTACAAATGTGGGTAAAGGGAAGGTTTGGGTACCCATAGACAGGTTTAACCCTACCGCTGGGTTTTGCTAGTGTCGATACCAAGTCCGGCTGTCCCGAGTTCCTATCGTTGTCTACGTTTGTCTTTTGTCTTTTTCATGTTTTTCCTGTGTAGTTCCCTGGCAGATTGTGGCATGTACTTATAATTTTCAACCATTGTAGGTGTTTCCCGTTATCCATTGTTTTTACATCAGTTTATGTACAAATATGGTTATCTATAATAAAAATCATTTCTCAATGTGAAAATAATGATTTTTTTAATGTGCGTTATTGATCGCGTATTGTTTTGTTCTATAAATAGAATTTATTTGTTGATTGATTGATTAGTTAGAGTTTAACGTCCAATGAGCAATATTTCAGCTATATCAGGACGAGAACAAGTTAATCAATTCAAAACAAATTGTAAGTAAAAGAAGAAAGAAATAAAGGTGGAAGGGACAACCGGGGCAACGACTTTTGATTGCCACTGGAAAAGGGGAGAAATGGGTAGGGGCAGGAAATTTAGCCTTCTATACGACACCCAGTGCGTCTGCTCTCTTTAGAGAAATATAGAAGGGGTCTTTATACTGCATGGAGCGTGGCGTTTCTCCACACAGTTTGGCTACAATGGTTCGCGGTCAGGCTTTCCGTATTATGACCTGACTACCCCGCAAAGACAGGGCATTCCCCTATCCACCACCTGGGGACGCGCCCGGCAGCTGAATTTATTTGTAATCATCATGTTAAAAGAGTTAAAGGTAGGTTACATGCATTAATGGACAGTGAAATAGTTAATGTATTGATAAGTAAATTCGTTAAATTGATAAAGTTGCATAAATGCATGAAGTTATTTCCTTCCAAATAAATCCACATGGACTACCCTTCTGGAGATCAAACGACTTAAATTCAAGCTTCCCTTTACCGGAGCCGGAACAGCATAAGTACTATTCCCTGATCTGCGTCGGAAGTCTAAGAAGGTATGATAGTCGTCCAGGAATTATGCTTGGAAAAATGTTTCGGCGAGTTTTCATATTTTTGCTATTCTCAGTTCCCCGACTTTTGACAGGGTTCTACATCTTCAAAGGGTGTTTTTGTAGCTCTGATTTATCGGATCATTTGATACTATGTATGGCCGAAATATGCTGGAAGTGTCTTGGAAAACCTAGTTCTCATTGGCACTCTTGGTCTCGTCTCTGTTGACTGATTGGATGTCCTGTTTGCCTCCTCAAGTTGATGGGTTGAATCCTCTTTTTTGATCGACAACATTTTTGTTGAATGTGGAGGCCGCGTTTTTCAACAGACAATAGGAATTCCAATGAGAACAAATTGTGCGCCACTTTTAGCTGACCTTTTCCTTTTTTTTTCGTATGAAGCAAAGTTTTACAAGGGCTAATACAACAAAAACAAAAAGAACTAGCCAAGACTTTTAAGATTTTTAATTTCAGCTTCATATATATAGACGATGTACTTTCTTTTAATAACGCAAGATTTAAAGAATATTTACATCGCATCTACCCCAGTGAACTTGAAATTAAAGAGACAACCGATACGCCAAATTCTGCTTTATACCTGACCTTTTGTTATACATTGACGGACATAGACGTCTGACATTAGGCTATATGACAAATGGGATGATTTTGACTTTCCAATTGTGAACTTTCCCTTTCTCTGCAGCAATATACCTACCTCCCCAGCATATGGAGTGTATATTTCACAATTAATTCGTTACTGTAGAGCGTGCAGTTCATACAGTGACTTTGTGGAAAGAGCAAAAGCACTGTCACAAATACTGCTGAGTCAGGGATATGTTCAGCCTTCAGAAATTATATGACAGTCACCACGACATCATAGATAGGTATGAAATGTCAGAGTCACAAATGAAAACTGACATTTTCAGCTAGATTTACGTCTTCCCGGATTTGACATTACCGGTTTTGACTTTACCCTGGTTTGACCTACTGACAGTGTGACGGGTGCTGTATACAGAGCAGGACATGCTTACCCTTCCGGACCACCTGATGTCGCTCTCGGTTTTTAGGGAGTTCACACTGTCAGTGCTTTAGTTTTTATACGCCCGTCTAATGACGGACGTATTATGGTATACCAATGTCCGATTGTCCGTCCGTCCGTCCGTTTCATATGTCGCGCTCTAACTTGATAACCATTTGGCCAATTCACTTCAAACTTTGCAGAGGTATTGGGTATGATGGCCTCACGATCTGTAAACTTTTTCGGGAAAATTCAATTTTTCTTGTAGGATTTATGGGACTTTATTCGTCAATTTTAAGGTAATTTTTTACATGTCGCGCTCTAACTCGACAACCCTTTGGTCGATTCACTTCAAACTTTGTAGAGGTATTGGGTATGATGAACTCATGATCTGTATACTTTTTCGTGAAAATTCAATTTTTCTTGTAGGAGTTATGGGACTTTAATTGTCAATTTTAAGGCAATTATTTACATGTTGCGCTCAAACTTGACAACTTTTTGACCACTTCATTTCAAACTTTGTAAAGATATTGGGTATGATGGCCTCATGATCTGTATACTTTTTCGTGAAATTTCGATTTTCTTGCAAGAGTTATGAGACTTTATTTTTCAAATTTAAGGCAATTTTATACATAATGCACTCTAACTGATTAATAGTTTGATCAGCTCACTTCAAACTTTGCAGATTGATTTATTAAAGAGATATCATGTTTAATTGGGCAGTTATAAGTGTATTCTAAATTGAGAACCACATTCTTTAATCACTTAAAGTTTTGAAGGGGTGACGACGGGCGTATCATGCGACTTGGCGCAGCTGTTTATTTGTTGTCTTCGTCAGTGATGTTTGTCCTTGTCCATGTTTGAATACCTAAGTGGTTAAAAAAGCTTTTCAAAATTCTCAAAATTTCACCTTGGTACTATTTGAGGGTTAGAGAAGTTACACGTACCATGGTTCTAAATTGGTTTTGTCTTAGGGTTAGAAAATGACAATAACCAATCAGTAACCTTACAGATCTTGCAAAACATATGCTTAAGTGACAAGTGTGACGGGTGCTGTATACAGAGCAGGACATGCTTACCCTTCGGGAGCACCTGATGTCACTCTGTTTTTTATAGTTCACACTGTTAGTGCTCTAGTTTTTATACGACCGCAAAAATTTTTGCGGTCGTATAATGGTATGGTGCAGTCGTCGTCGTCGTCGTCGTTGTCGTCGTCGTCGTCGTTGTCGTCGTCGTCGTCGTTGTCGTTGTCGTTGTCGTCGTTGTCTGTAGACACTTTTGTTTTTGGTCAATAACTTTAGTTTCAGTTGACCAATCCGTATGAAATTTTAACACAATGTTCCTTGGCATAAAAGGAAGGCTTGGCTTAGTTTTGGTCATTGTGGCACCACCCGTTTTTAAAAAAGGGACCAAAAAGGGTAAAATTTGATGTTTTCGTATATTTGACTGTAGAATCTTTATTATTTATCGGATTTTGATGGGGTTTCTTTCAGTGTCCTCCTGAGGAAATTTCCAATCAGTAGTATGGCAACAGATTTCACGTGGCATGTACCGTTCACGAGATAAATGGGGCCCAAAAGGGGCAAATTTCAAAAATTTTAATTTTTTTATTATCAGTCCGATTTTGATGCAGTTTTTGCATTTGATTCCTTATGAAAAATTAACATAGCGCTGCACCATTAGATCTTTGATAACTTGTTTCTTTTCCAAGCTATGAGGGGCCCAACGGGGCAAAATTGCAAACATGCAGAATACCTAAAATTTCGATTTTTCATCCGATTTCAATAGGATTTTTTTCTTTAGATTCCTCACATTGTAGGCTTTCAGTAATATGTCAACAGATTTGGTGTAGCTCTTACCGTTTCCGAGGTATTAGGGGTCAAAATGGCCAATATTGCAATTTTTAGAAATATGTAAAATCTTTATTTTACATCAGATTTTGATGGGATTTTTTCTTTGGATTCCTCTCAATGCAAGCTTTCAGAAGTATGTAAAATGGATTTGATGTAGCTCTTACTGTTTCTGAGCTATAAGGGGTCAAAGGGGTCAAAATTGCAATTATTAGAAATATGTGAAGTCTTTATTTTTCATTAGATTTTGATTGGATTTTCATCTTTAGATTGTTCTCATTGTAAGCTTTCAGTGATATGGCAGTATATTTTGCGTTTCTCTTTGGTTTCCAAGCTATAAGGGGTCAAAGGGGCCAAATTGTGATATTTCAAAATATGTGAAATCTTTATTTTTCATATGATTTCAACCTGATTTTTTTCTTTGGATTTCTCTTGATGGTAGTCAACAAAATTTCTTAGCTCTTACAATATCCTAGTAATAAGGGATTAAAAGGGCTAATTTTTATTTTCATTAGTTTGTGTCCAGTTAATTAATGTGTCAAGCTTTTTATTGTGTCCATCTAATTCCTATGTCAAGCTTTTTACTGCGTCCACATTCGCTTTAAATTACAATTGTTCAAATTTCAGTGGTCGACATGCTGTGGTCGTATCATGCTGCGCTCGGCGTAGCCCTTTATTTGTGTTGTATATGTAGTGGTTGTGTGTTTTGTGGGCATGTAGTGTCTGTGGTCTTCCGTCTTCTGGTGTTCTTGATTTTGCCTTGTCTCTGGACTTTGATTTATGTAATCTTGTGCTTTGTTCCTTTGGTATCCTACTGCCATTGTTCTGCAGTTTTTATGTGCTCCTGTTTTTTGCCATGTCTATGGACTTTGATTTTTGTATTCATCAAAATCCTTTTTGTAGTTTAAAGACCAAACCAACTAATCATTTCTACAGTTGATTTTTTCATGGAACTTAGCATAATCATTCTTCAAGGTATTTGGAACAATTTTTAAGAATAAAAAATATAGGTCACCGAATTCGTTTTGTTGCTATAGCACCATGAAAAGTAGCTAAATTCGGAAGATGGAGAAATGAGAAAGTTAACTTCAAACCCTTGCCATTTCGGTAATAATAGTTGAAATTGCAAACGGATTTCTGTATTATACCCCGGGAAGTATGTAGATTTCAATTCAATTAAAGAACAAACTGTTGAATGTAAGAGTGATGAATATTTTAACGCCTAATTACTTTCCCGTGCAAAATATTTGACATTTTTGTTATCTTTTCTATTAAATTGTGAAAATTCTGCTGTTGATTTTTTCCTCATATTTTCAGAGCATGTAAAGTTGTTTGTATTAATTAGAATAAGGCAATAAAAACAATAGGTCACCGAACTCAAAAGAAAGATATAATGGAATATAACGACAAAAATTGGCTTTTTCGGCCACACGTCGCTTGATTTTGTTCTTTCAATGAAGATGACGTCACAGTAATATACGTCGAAAGTTATAGTATCGGTAAAGAACACGAAGCAATAATCTAAAAATCAATAGTTTTCAGACCTGTCAAGTCTCACGCTTTCGGCGCGAGAGTCACGCTTTTCAACACCAAATCACGCTCTCACGCTCACCCTTTTCAATGTCACGCTTTATGAATTTTCTAGAAAAATAGATTTCAAATAGAAAAACAACCTTTTCATAATAAGAAAACCAGAAGTTAGGGGGTTTTCTGCACATTCTTTCATACAACTTCTTCATTTTCTACTAATTAAAGGCCCTGAAGTAAAATAAATTTTTCAATATATATTAAAGCTAATTTTATATTTTCTTATTAATGAAAAAAAAATGTTTCAAATTCCTTATATGTCCATTTGAAATGCTCTCAAAATGTACCACTTTGTGTCTCTGAAAAAAAATATCTTTTGGCAATTCCCCCAGACGCCCATCGTCTCACTCTTGTAAGCCAAATCCCCTTGACAGCTCTGAGTTTTTTGTACGGCAGTGTACTTTATAGGCGCGATTTGAGGATAAAGAAAATAAAAAAGAAGGTATATATATATATATATATATTTTTTTTTTTTACATTTTTTGTTTCAAATATTTTCCTGTGTTGTCCTAGATATTCTTTTTGTAATCTTCATGGGAATACTCAAGATGTAAGAGCGGTTAAATCAACTATTTTATTCCGCACGAATTTGGGATTTACCACCCCTTTATCAGGATTCCAGAATTTTTATTGTATTTTTGAGCACTATGGGGATGGAGCAGTATATTTTCTCGATCATTCGGGATTTGAAAGTTATTATCTCGGGATTTTCTGGTAGTATTTGAAACGGGGGTTGATTTAAACATATTTATTTTGCTCAAAAATGCAAAAAGGATTACACACAAATCATTCCAACTTATAAAAGCCTTATCCCATATACAATATAACTCCATAAAAAATGTCCAAGGACACACGGACTAATGGACGGATAAGGCGATACCAGTGTACATTAACTTCGTTTTTGGGGTGTAATAATATACATTGTATGTTATATTTTATTCAAAATTGCAGACATGGAGCCCATTTGGGTTATGGCAATACAAACATATACATGTATTAAACAAAAACATAATGAAATAAACAAATATAAGGAGGATATAATTATTTCAGCTAAAGGTTTCCTTTCTTAAATATTTTACGAAAGGATATGGAGTAAATGAACATGAGACCATAACACATATATGTTTACTCCAACTGCAATAATTTTTATGAGCTGTATGGCCATTTCGGAAATTAATTCTTAAGTCCTAATGACTGTCTAATAAAAGAAAAAGGCATAAAGAATAGTAAGATCAACATAAAAATTCCTAGGCCCCTTCCGAAAATAAAATTTTGTACACGTGTCCCTATGACGGTCTTTAATATTATTAATGCACCATTACATTTATTTTTACTTGACATTTTATATCTGCATACCTTTTTATTGCATTTGTGCCGATTTGCATTTCATTTGCGCCGATTTTTTCTTTCATTTTCGCCGATTTTTTTTCTTTCATTTGCGCCGATTATTTCTTTCAACTGCGCCGAATTTTACTTGTTAATTTTGTGTCAAACACAGGTATTTGTGTCATTTGTTCACGCTAAAAAGATCGGCGCAAATGTCATATGCCAATGCATACGGCACGATCGAAACCATACAAGTTATCAAGTACGAAGTCAAGACTATTGTGGTTTACATTTTTTATGTGTTTTTTTATTGTTGTTGTTGTTTTGTTTGTTTGTTTTTTTTTGTTTTGGTTTGTATGAGTTTTCAGCAGTATTTCAGCTATATCGTGACCGTCAGTTTTAGTAGTGGAGGGAGCCGGAGTACCCGTAGAGAACCACCTACCTTAGGCAATTTACATTTTTAAGTGATTTGCACCTTGCCGAACTATATGAAAGGTGTTTAACGTTCTATGGGTCGTTCCTTGAGACCACCCTTGCAAATGGTGTGAGAGCCGAAAATTGGGTCCATAAAATGGGAGTCGAAGCACAGATCCGTTGTCCCGCGACCAAACGCTGGTTTAGGCGGCAAAGGTGTCGCAATTTTACAAATTATATCAATTATAGGACTCCATGACGAATAATTTGTATATTTGATTGATGGTCAGCGGCTCGCCCATTAACGTAGGAATATTGATATCCACAAAAGTAAACGATGTTTAATATATTTGTTGTACATGTTGTTTATTTGTTTGTCACAAACAATAAAGACTTTGAATTTGAATTTAATATTGTTCCACCTTATTTAGATATAAATTATATTTTTGTAATTTGATTACTTTTTTTATTTCAAAATAATTCTAACTTTTTGTCACCAACGTAATTATTGATTGTCACTCTGCTGATCTACCACACGGTGCGACGTCAGACGTCTTACAGAACAATGACAATGCGCTGCGTTGTGCGTATAAACAATAGTTGGTTTGGTCTTTAACCGTCATTTTACACAATTTAAGAGGAGTTGCGCTTACAAGGTAATCAATACATAGGGAATCAAAGAAAAAGTCAAATTATCTCCCCGTCCTGGGTTCAGATAATAATTATATTCCTTCATGCACATCTCCGTATAGTGTCCTTCCTGTGTGTAAAGTTTCAACAAAATCCTTTATGTGGTTTAAGAGGAGTTGCGCTTACAAGAAGTGTGGACTGATGGACAGACGGACGGACAGACAGACATATAGGGTGATTCCTATATACCCCCAAACTTTGTTCTCGGGGGTATAATAATATGGAAGGCTATAGTCCAAAAGTAGTGAAAAAGAAGTCCTCATTGCCACAAATGTCGAAATAGGAGGCCAAGTCCAATACCAAGGACATCCACCGAGTGCCATGCACGGTATTCAGTATTTTTGTGTGGTTAGAATTTCGATAAAACAGAAAATTTCTATAGTTAACTGTTGACACAGAATATGTCTCGCCTTTCCCATGCATCGCATGAATCTGCACATTGATCTTCATCATGATAACAAAATGTAGGTCTTAATTTGTGTGCACTACTTAATCGCTAAAATCGTCATATGATTGAAATTTTGCAGCCACTCGATATTTGGCATGCAGTTGCATCCTGAGAATTATACATATTGACCACTCTTTCAAGTCAGTGGATGATGACTGCAGGGTCATAGACATAAAACGCATCTGAAACTGATCACAATCATGATAATGTAACTGCATATCAAAGATCAATGGGATACTATGAGTGGTTGATATTAAACGGACCCAAGAAAAAAATTAAACATTTGATAAACAGTGCAAAATTTCGAAATCGGTGGAGCATGACTGCGGGGGCATTGACATAAAACGCCACTGAAAACGATCTGTACTGATGCTAATGCAACTGCATACTAAATATCAATAGGCAACAATGAGTGGTTGATGCTGAACAGACACAAGAAAAAACATAAACATTGATAAAAAGTGCAAAATTTCGAAGTCAGTGGAGCATGACTGCGGGGGCATAGACACAAAATGCCACTGAAACTGATCAATACTGATGCTAATGAAAGTGCATACCAAATATCAATGGACAACTATGAGTGGTTGATTCTGAAAAGACACAAGAAAAAACTTAAACATTTGAAAAAAATAATTAAAAATTTAGAAGCTAATAGAACATGACTGCGGGGACATAGACATAAAACGGCACTGAAACCGATCTGTACTGATGCTAATGCAACAGCATACCAAATGTCAATGGGCAACTAAGAGTGGTTGATGCTGTACAGACCCAAGAAAAAACTTAAACAATTGTGGACGCTGCAGCCGCCGAAATCACCATACCGAAGTCTCGCTTTTTTCAACTATGGTCGAAGGCTCGACAAAAAGCAAGATAATTTTTGTCAGAAAAATTGTAGTATTGGGATGGTATATACCCTAGGGGACCTTCTGGTCCACCAGCATTGGCATCGACCCAAAGGTTTCAAAATACATAAATACCCAAGTTGCAATAGTAAATTTCGTTATGCTGTACACGTGTTTCAAAGAGTAACCTCTCATTAACAGCATTAGACTGGAAGTTGGGTTTCTTGGTTTATAGACATGATTTTAGTTCACAGGAAAAAATGGAATAGGAGGGTAAAGCCTTTTCTATCTGGTCATGCCAAAGTCTAGCACATTAAAAAAATGGGGCAAAAAACTAAAATTGGTTTTTAAACTGCAGAAAATCATGTCTGTAATTATCTACATAATTGTTTAGAGATTTTGTTGATGAATATTTCAATACTTCGTGTATTGCTACCAATAATCAGGGGTTATCAAAGTGTGTTTTCTAACAGGGTCAAATTTTATACTGCTTTGCATGTTTAGCCATTTTTTGTTTCATCGCTTCAACAGCTTTAAAATTCTTATCATAATATAAAATTTTTTGTGTAAAGAAGTACATACCTTAAAACTTACACGTAAAAACAAAATACCAAAGCTACATGAGTGTGAAGGGGGTATTCTAAAGTAAAAAAGTAGCACAAATCGAGAAGACACGACAAAGACAAAATATAAACATTTCTTTGACATATGTTTGATTTCATATTTTTAAAAAAAATACTCTTGCTTAAATGTATAGGGAAAATTAATGAATCAGATTGATAAATCTTCTCATTCAAACAAACGACTTACTAAATAAACAGGAAAGAGATACTTTAAATTCCGTCTTACAGTTCTATTGTTGTTAACACTTATTGTGTTAATACAATGTATCAATTCTTACTGAAGACCATACATGACGGGAAGGGAAAATAAACTGATCTGCAGTAATCTATTATGATATCCACTGTGATTATTCTGGTACTGTACATTTAAAGGGTATCATATTGCCATAAGCTAGACACAGAACTTACAATACATCAGAATAACTTGTAAATAAGCCACCTTTTGATTATTCTGGTCCCATCCATCGGGCACACAAGATAGACACAGACCTTTATTACCATTTGTCAGAATAACTCTATTAAGGATGTCGATCCAATCTATCGGACAATGTACTTCCATAAGACAAACACAAAACTTACCATACATCAGAGTAAGTTGTAAACACACCATCTTTTAATGATTCTGGTCCCATCCACCGGACAGGTAATAATCCTTTACCACCTTTTCTATAATAATCTGTTTCATAAATATCTCTAGCCATACCAAAATCTACACAGTCAAAATAAAGTAATTGCTAAATTAACGTTAAAAATGTATGGGTGTTCTGCGGAAAACATGTGTCGCCTGCACTATATATATTATAGAATTACTGTTTTGTAATATAATGATAAAGTCCAAAGATAATCAGAGAAAAACAAAATTAAAGAAATGGTGCACATCTGCAATATATAATGAAGCATTTATGCAAGTTTGGTTCGAAAGAACCAAGCATTCTAGGAGGAATTGCGGATAATGGAGGTATACCCTAATAAAATGACAAAGTCCAAAGATGGCTTGAAAATCTAGAAAAACAAGATGTGTTTTGTGAAACACTTATGCCCCTGAGTAGAAGTACAGAAGAAACATTTAGCAACTTTGAACAATGAATGTCCTTCTGACAAAATAATTTGTAGAAATAAATTCTTGTATCAACTGAAAAGTTTAATCACATCAAATGATGATTGCAATTGGAGGCAAACACAGAAGTCGCCCAAATGAACCCCTCCAATCATTATCCAAGCATTATTAAAAAACAATTCCCCCCTATTTGGAACATTTACATTCAACTCATTGTGTTCAGTCTATCAGTGTTATCAGTACTTTGATTACACAAGGGATCATCAATACTGGTTCCCCAAAAGTGGGGGAATACACAGAAGAGAAAAAAATGAAACAATAGATATTTTTAGTAACATCCCTCATCATTGATATAAATAATACATATATAAATACCTGTAAAAACGAAAGTGAATAAATGAAGAAAATATGCTGATTGATTTAAAAAATCTTTTTTACAAAAAAAAATTCTATAGATATCAAGAAACATTTTGTCATAAATGAGTTTATTTCTATATATATGAAATAAAACAAAAAATATAATTTCATTTTTCTGGTGAAATTTTACCGGACTGTCACATACCAAGGTCAAGGTCAAAGGTCAAATATTCTGGTACCAACTGAAAGGTCTCTTCACAAGGAGAACGCATGCAAACTATGAAAGCCCTATCACTTACCATTCAAAAGATATGCTCAATGTTAAAGTTTTTATGCAGTTGTTCACAGGCCAAGGTCAAGGTCACAAGGTCAACTTTTCTGGTACCAATTAAAAGGTCTTGTCAAAAGGAATGCACATGCAAAATATGAAAGCCATATCGCTTACCATTCAAAATATATACCCAATGTTAAAGTTTATTTTTTTTTCAAAAAGTTCATCACATGTCAAGGTCAAGGGCACAAGGTCCAAAATTTTGGTATGGTTAGAAAGGTCTCTCCACAAGGAATACACATACAAACTATGAAAGCCCTATCACTTACCATTCAAAAGATATGCTCAATGTTAAAGTTTTTATGCAGTTGTTCACAGGCCAAGGTCAAGGTCAACTATTCTGGTATCAATTAAAAGGTCTTGCCACAAGGAATGCAAATGCAAAATATGAAAGCCATATCACTTACCATTCAATGGATATGGATAATGAAGGTATACCCAATGACGCCAATAAGGTGCAGGCGACACAAAAATGTATTCTCAATATTTTATTCGCAGGTTATAGCTGTCATTTTGTTTCATTCTATTCTGTTAGCTTAAAAGTGACTGGATTTTTCTATTATGTTGGTATTCGTTGGAATATGATGGAATTTGGTATACCGACTGTCTTTGTCTTTACTGAATTTTCAGAAACCGATTTCCAAATAATGTTGAAGTTGTAATGAATAATAAGAAATCAAAGAGAAAAAGCGCTGAAGTACGGGGACTCTGAATTTCATATGGAATGAATTGCATCAGAATGGTTGACATAACAACTAGTAATTCTGCCAACAGGAAGTAAGAAAGTCTTGTCTATGTCTTACATTGACTTTAGCAAACATTGGTTGATTCCTATGTTACTTTCAAGACAAATTCAAAATTGTGTACAGTTAAATATCAATTGTTTTACCTTAGTTTTAAAGAGCTTTGTTGACTGGCGGTTGTAAATTATCACACATCAAAAATTTTATGTATGCCAGCATGGTATTTAGTTGGCGGATCCAAGGGGTAGAGCACATACAGGGCCTTGTTACTAATTAAAATTTTTTACTATCCATGCGTTTGTGTATATGCATGGATAGTAAAATTTTTCTGTGGGTAGGGTTCTGTGGTTGAAACCCCACTTTTTTGGAAAATGCTTTAAAATCATATGCAGAATTTAGGTAAAAATGCCAAAAACTTGATTGAATACTAAAGTCTTCACTAGATAGTCCGAGATTCCACCGATTTTCATTTGGCTTGGCTATGAAACGTCGTTAGATACAAAAACCGTCTCCAGTTGCAAAATCAACTTACAACATTTCTTTCCTTTCCTTTCGTATTTTCTTATTGGAACTCGTGCATATATAATTGCCTTTATACAATTTAAAACAAGTTATCCCAGTCGATTGCTGCATGATCCCAACTTTCACCTTTAATATGTACTTGATGCGCAAGATTGACAGTACGAGAAAATGATATGCAGATGATCTGCTTTCTGCAATTTCTAAATCTTATTACCATTCAGATCAAAAACGTCACAACCCCCTTTTTGAAGTATTAAACTAAAGTTTTCCATTACATACCGATACACATTTCACACTTCACACGACATGCCAGTCTACGATACATCAGGAAATAGCGCTATTTATAGAACATTGTATTAATAATCTATTTTTAGTAACAATGTCACACGATAAAACTGAGATAAACAGACATCCTCTTAGTCTTGAAAAATCAACGCCCCTGACGTTTGAAAATTATTCAAAACAAAATTATAGGATGTCAACAGAGGAAATAAATAATTAAAAAGCTATGTTTTTTAAAAAAAAATTATTTGTCAATCTGTCGATTTGGCGAGCTTTCGGAGTTTCATTGCACTATTCAGATAAATTTGTGAATGAAACAGCGGGGGTCTGGGAATACATGTGAATTAAAACGGAATCATGAAATTTCATCTGAAATTACAACATAGCATCTGCCGCCGTTTTGTAAATACTTTATGTTGAAATAGGTAGCAATAACTAAGCTGGCCACAAGTGATTATTTCCTCTAGCGCATCTATTTGGGACATCCGTCTTTATGTAGGAATACATGCAAGATTATTTTGACCAGTAGCGATGAGGTATCGTCATGAGACGATAGCAATATACGGGGGGGGGGGTCCCGTACAAAAACTATTTGACGATTACCAGAGTGACGAATTGAATCTCTATGACATCAGATCAACCGGTCTTTAAAATTCTTATGTGATGTGCTAAGGATTACCATACACTGGATAATGAAGCGCTCTGATGCAAGTAATAAGTTCAAAAATATCTTAAATAATTGCAATAGAAAGAATCAAGTTTTTAAACCACTTGACATTCAGAATAAAACGTTAGATTGTGTACCATTTGTAATGTGGGTTTAGGGAAAATGACAATATATTTACAACTGTCATGCATAATTTCTTTACAATAACATCTACTAATAATCATTGTTAAGGCATCATTCCTTTTTAAAAAGTAACTCATGTAAATATCATGGTATACAATATATATACAAAATTATTTGGAAAATTAAAAGATATTACGAAAACCCCCATGCAACCTTTTGAAAAGTACGTAAATTTTCATTTGAAGCACTTTATATACAATGACCTTAAATCATAACTTTACATATATAATAAGTAATACTGGACTTTCGAGATAGGAACTCTCGTGTAATTGAAGGCGGAAATGATCGCCTCAAATACCAGTAAGAAGGAATGACTGGATAACTGACCTATTGAAATGAATATATACCACCTAAGAACAAACAATTTATGAAATTGAAGCGTATACTTTTATGTTTGCCTACATGTCAATTATTTAACACAATTTCTATTGACGAAAAACAATTAACCTACAATAGTTTAAATATAAATCATCCTTAACTTTAGTTTTGACTGATGTACTAGTATCTGCAGTGTTTGTGTGTTTTGTTGTGGGTGAGTAGTCTTTGGTGTTCTGTGTTCGGTTGTTCTTGTTTTTTCTTGTTTGTCAACATAACGACATATAATAGTAAAACAACAAACAGATATGAAGTTTCTTTTGTATATTGAAAAAGAACAAAGTATTTTGATAATTTTGCTTTTGTTTTAACGCAGATAGATATACATGCCTCCAATTTTTACAGTTAGATCATGAGCAACCATGCAATTTCTGGCAGCCAAATCGCGATGTACAAACTTCTTGTCTGATAAATATGCCATTCCGTCTGCTATTTCTCCGGCCATTTGCCATATTTGTTTTAAGGTCGGTGGAAATAATCCCTCCTGCAATGGAAAATGTTTACCCTCAAACTATATCAAATTATGATTATCATTATGTCACCCCAGACGTAGCCGGCCAAAATACGTCAAAATTTCAACATTGTCGGATCTCTACGAAAATTGATTTCTAGGTAGATGATGAGGCTGCTATTGAGTTGGAATCATGGTTGTCTAGGGTGACATCGGCAATTGCTTTCAAAAATTACGAATCTCGTTATTTTACCTCAGACGTAGTCCTAGTAACATGTCATTTAACGTTTCTTTTGATTATTCTTATTATTCTTTCAATAATTTTTTCGTATGTTATACGGATTTTCCTTACTGGTGTCTCTTTGTTTTGTTGTCACTTTTATTTGTCCAATCGATTATTTTAAAGTGGCTGAACCAAATGGTTTCAATCTTTGCACACAGTTCATCATCGCCTGAAGTTTGTCCAAGAGGTTTAAAAATTTTCAGAATGGCCGCCATCTCCAAGATGGCTGCAAAAATACGTCAAACTTCCAACTATGTCGGATTTCAACCAAAATTGATTTCTTGGTACAGTTTTAAGCTGCGAATGAGATGGAATCATCAAATTGGTTGTCTAGGGGTGACATCGGCTATTGGTTGTAATTGCAAAGCTATTCTTTTTTTCTTCTCCCAATAATTATTGTGCGAGCGATTATTTTGAAATAGTCGATCGGAATTATTTTGCACAAAGTTGGACCACCATATGAAGTTGTATGCTGTGAGTTTGAAATTTTCAAAATGGCCGCCATTTCCAAGATGGTAGCCAATTTACGTTGAAAAATTAGGGATTCTATATCTCATGAACTGCTAAGGGGAATTAGTTCATATTTGTTTAAATGTTCAGTGAGATGAAAGGCAGGAATCTGTGCGACAAAAAATTTCAAAATGGCCGAAGTTTCCAAAATTGAGACCTATGTACGTAAAAAGTTCGAATTTGCTGGATTTCATCGAAAATTTATTTCTACTTAGATTCTGAAGCTGCAAATAAAGATTGAATCATCGAATTGGTCGTCTGGGTTGACATCGGCTATTGCTTGCAATTGCAAAGTAAGTTGAAATTTGTGATTTTAGTGTCATGACATTGGTTTTCAATCTAGATATTATAATTAAGAGTTTAGAGATATATGACTAATGCATGATTAAAAAAAGTAAAAAAAAAACAATATCATTTTACAAAACTAATTTGTCTCATATAACTATGATATAAAAATAGACCAAAAGATGCCACAGTAATTGATTTAAGGGAACATAAGATCTGAAAATGTAAAAAAGACCAAACAAAATTGCTGTTGATTAACAATATATATCAATACCTCATTATCAGGTCTCCGGCTTCGCAAATATGTTTTCAGATCTCCATTAGACATTAGTTCCATAATCACAAGAGCTGGTTGACTTTGAGAAACAATTCCAAGCAACTGCACAACATGGTGACATTTAATTACTCTGTAAAATATATATGTTAGCGGCAATAGGTGAAATAAGGCATTAAGCATAAATCCTATGCATAAAGTTAATTGCTAATGATTAGACGTAAAGCCTGATATGAGTTTGGCATTAGGCTCAATGTCTTATGTCTAATTTTTGGTCGTGAACATTATTTTTTGCCTGCCAAAAAAAGTTATTGTTAAAATGAAAGCGAAACAGTACAAACTACTGACGGGGTTAATGTGAAAATAAAAGATAGGTGTTTTTGGTCTTATTTTTTAATTCACATTGTTTTTCAAAACAATAGTAAAGGGTTACACCTAGTGCAGCATGATACAACAGCATGTTGACCACTGAATTTTGAACAATTGTAATTTGAAGTGTATGTGGACACAATAAAGTGCTTAACACAATAATTAGCTGCACACAGACTAGGGAAAATGAAAATTAGTCCTTTTGACCAATATAGCTCAGCAACAGTAACAACAATGCACAATCTGTTCCTCAAAAGTGAAAGCTTACATCAAGGGGACCCTCAAATAAATCCCATTAAAATCCGATGAAAAATAAAAAAAAATCGGTAATTCCTTATTTGAAATTTTGGCCCCTGTCTGGTCCCTTTTATCTTAGAAACGGTAAGAACTATATCAAATCTGTTGGCATACTACAGAAAGCTTATGTCAACTTGAATTCAAAGAAACAAACTCCACTAAGATCTATTATTAATAAAAATTTTACAACTTCTAACTCAGAAACGGTAAGAGCAACGTTAAATAAGTTATATACTACTGAAAGCTTCAAACCACACGATTCTTAAGAAAACAAATCTTACCGTAATACTCTGAAATTTTCTAGGTAATCAGGGTTACCACTACTTCAATGTCTCCAAATCCAAGGATTTTTCCAGGACTTTTCAATGATATTTTATTCATTTTCAAGGACCAAAATAGTCGACAAAATTCGAAGCTGCGATAATTATTTTCCAGAATTTGTATACATACCACCAATCGATATCAAATCTAGCAAATTCCTGGGTTTTCAAGGATATTTCAAAATATTTAAAAATTCAAGGTCTTTTCAAGGTCCTTGAAACCCAAAATGAAATTCAAGGGTCTTTCCAGTTTTCCAGGATGTGTGGCAACCCTGGGTAATCTATACATTTTTGCTCCGTTCAGCCCCTCATAGCTCGGAAAGGGAAAGAGTCATAAAAAGTATGTAGGATTCTCATTCCTCCCGACACATTTTTTTTCAGTCCGATCAAAAAATATATTTTGATTTAAGCTAATTTTTATGTTCAGTTTTAGGTTAGAAACCACAAATTCATTTCTTTATCACTTTTAACCGACCTACCAATTTTCCAATCTATTCGAACCTTTTATCTCAAGTTTAACCTTTACGAAATAATACATTTACGTATTTATAAAGAACATCTTTAAAGCCTTCCAAGATAGTTCAGCCTATCTTTAAATATACACGATCACGGAAAGATTGCGCATTCATAGTATACCAGAAAACCCTATAAGTCTTTAAAGGATTATTCTAGTGCAATGGCCGATGATTCAAGTGTTTGCGCCAATAAGAGAAAATGTATGGAAAGCCTTTGTGGAATTTATTCCCTATTTATTGATATCTATAAATGAATTATAGATATTAAATAATCATAGATATCAATAAATCATTTATAGATATTAATAAATATTCATAGATATCTATAAATCAGTATTTATTGATATCAATAAATAAAGCTTTATCTATTGATATTTAAAAATGATTTATTGATATTAAGAAATGAATTATTGATATTTACAAATGATTTATAGATATTAATAAATAATTATAAATAACTATAAATCATTTTGAAATATCAATAAATGGTGCTATTTATTAATATCTATAAATGATTTATTGATATCTATAATTCAGTTCAAATCTCCATAATTCGATTTATTGATATCTATAAATCAAATATCCATAAATCGCCTTTGTAACCCAGATCATTTTAGTATTTGTAAAGTATATTATATAAAGATTTCAGTTGACCAAGACTATTTTTAATATCTATAATTCAGGTATCATACCACCAAAAGGAAATTCTTCCGCCAAAGGTTGTATGTTAAAATAGTACTTATCAATAGATGAAATAAAAGGGACAACAGGAAACACTTACAATGGCTGAAAATTATAATAACATGCCACAATCTGGATATTAGTATGGATATTTCTATGGGATGATTGAAATAGCTCTGTATCCAATGTAATTAACCTGCATGCTGTTTGAAAGCTGAACATCTTAGGCACCCCAAAAAATCTTTATTTTATTCCTATTAGTTGTAAAAAAAATTTTTGGTAAAAACAATGACATGGCCATTTCACGGGTTGGCAGTGAAAGTGGAAGTTGGTATTTGATAGTAGTATACATCCGGTGGAGGGCATTTTCTTATATTAAATGAAAGTTGCCCTCAAAATTTTTGTGGAGGCTCATAATATATCTAATTAATTAGTTAAGAGGTTTCGCTTTATTTGAAACGACAGTAAATGTGCTATGGTTCTCAGAAAATGACCAATTCAACAAGGATAGATAGGGAACATGAGGAAAGCTGTCAATGTGACAGCAAACCGGGTTTTCTTTCACATGGACAGTATATCTTACACATGCGTTAAGGACCCTGAATATTTGAAATGTACTTATAATTTTCAGTAATTTTCAATGTTAAACGTTCCAAAAAGTAGCCTATTTCTGAAATTCAGCAACTTGGATTTTGATCAAAAAGGAAAATAAAAGTACTGTGCACACCTCTGATACAGGTACAAATGATCTGCATTATAAAAACTTCCTGTCTCAAATGCTGTAGGAGATTTGCTCCGGACAAAGGTGGTACCCTATTGTTAAAAATTTGACGTAAAAATGACTAAGTTCAACAACTGATATTTTTGACATAAATTATCAAAAATCAAAATCAAAGAACCATGCACACCTTTGATATATGTACAATTGATCTGCAAAATATAAACTTCCTGTCTCAAATACTGTAGGAGATTTGCTCCAGACAAAGGGGGTACCCTATTGTTAATAAGCAGCTGCGCCAAGTCGCATGATACGCCCGTCGTCATCCCTTCAAAACTTTAAGTGATTTAGGTAAAGGATTCTCAATTAAGAAGCACCTAAAACTGCCTAATTGAGCTTGATATCTCTTTAACAAATCAATCTGCAAAGTTTAAAGTGAGCTGATCAAAGTACTTACATGTAAGAGTGCGACATGTAAAAAATTGCCTTAAATTTGACAAATAAAGTCCTATAACTCTTTCAAGAAAAATCAAAATTTCGCAAAAAAGTACAAAGATTGTGAGGCCATCATACTGAATAAATCTGCAAAGTTTGAAGTGAATTGGCCAAAGGGTTGTCAAGTTAAAGGGCGACATGTAAAAAATTGCCTTAAAATTGACGAATTAAGTCCCATAACTCTTGCAAGAAAAATCCAAATTTCACGAAAAAGTATACAGATCGTGAGGCCATCATATCCAATAACTCTACAAAGTTTGAAGTGAATTGGCAAAAGGATTGCTGAGTTATAGCGCGACATGCAAAAAATTGCCTAAAAATTGACGAATTAAGTCCCATAACTCTTGTAAGAAAACTCGAAATTTCACGAAAAGGTATACAGATCCTGAGGCCATCATCCCAAATACATCTACAAAGTTTGAAGTGAATTGGCCTTAGGGTTGTAAAATTAGAGCGCGACATGTAAAAAATTGCCTTAAAATTGACGAATTAAGTCCCATAACTCTTGCAAGAAAAATCGAAATTTCACGAAAAAGTATACAGATTCTGAGGCCATCATACCAAATACCTATAAAAAGTTTGAAGTGAATCGGTCAAACGGTTGTCAAGTTAGAGCGCGACATATGAAACGGACGGACAGATAGACAGACAGACAGACAGACAGACGGACGGACGGACAATCGGACATCGGTATACCATAATACGTCATTAGACGGGCGTATAAAAACTTGAAGTAAAAATGACTAAGTTCAACAACTGATTTTTTTGACATAAATTATCAAAAATCAAAATTAAAGTACCATGCACATATTTGATATATGTACAATTGATCTGCAAAATAAAAACTTCCTGTCTCAAATACTGCAGATTTGCTCCCTGACAAAGGGAGTACCCTATTGTTAAAAAATTTGACGTAAAAATGACTAAGTTCAACAACAGATATTTTTGACATAAATCATCAAAAATCAAAATCAAAGTACCATGCACATCTTTGATCTGCAAAATAAAAACTTCCTATCTCAAATACTATAGGAGATTTGCTCCGGACAAATGATGTACCCATTTGGCAGCCGCCCGCCCGCCATTTTCACCATTTTAATAACCGGATTTTTCCGATGGAAAACCCGGTTTAAAATCAATGGTGGTATGATACCTTTAAGTGAAAAATCGCAAAAATTAGAATTTGCCCCTGTCTTGTTTATTTTGGTACAAAACCATCAAGTTAGGTCCAAATTCACATTTTTTAGCCAAATTGACCTTAAGGTGTCTCAGTGGTATTATTCCGCCATTTTTGTCTAATAATTGTTCATTTAGGTGTCATTCATTAAGAAATTTAACAAAATAGTTATCTAAAATGAAAAGAAAGTTCAAATGTATTAAAATTTATATTCCTTATCATTTTTATAACATTTTCGTTACAAAAACGTGAGCTAAAACACATGAGCTTGAAATCTGTTGCTGGATTTACAGAACACAGAAATTTTTAAAGGGAGATAATTTGATAAAATATTTTAACAAAGATATCACTAGAGAAATTAACATTTTTCAATTTTTCTCTCTTATTTCAACGGTGACCCCTAATTTTTATTTTTTATATGTTAACTTCATAATGATAATTAAACACATGCAAAGTATGAAAAAATTCTATAATAGATGATTCAAGCTATTCTCTCATATGATCATTTTCCCTGTCATTTCTTTGTAAAATCCTGAAATCTTCAGTTTCAGATTTTGCGCTTAAATGCACGGTGACCCCGAAATTTTATTTTATATTTTGAACAATAATACAATTGTGCTTCTACACAGAAAATTTCACAAAATTCTATAATAGGAAATTAATACCCTGCAGACACCTTAAAAGCTTTTTATTATCACACTGGAGCTTAAACATTGGCGCGATGGTATTTTTTCAGAAAAAAGGACAAAACCTGATATATCCATACCAGAACGACTGTAAATTTTATTTTCCATAATTAAGTGCATTCTAGTCACTGCAAAATACAGTATACACTGTGTTTAAGCAATAAATAGCTAACAAATTCAAGTTATTGAAATTTCAGACCTTAATTTTGCATTTTCATAATGTTCAGTTTTGACGGTATTAGCCGAGGGATGTAGTGATACTAATTTTCAAAGTATCAAAGTATTTTTGACAGAATTTCTTATAATATGGCATATAAACCAAGGATATATAGTACATGTAATTTATCAGCAAAAAGAACACTTGAAATCTATTCTAGCGGGAAATATAGGCATTTTAGGTTGTGGAATAAGGATATTTCTGAATGATTAAAAGAAATTTTAAAATGAGTGGCCTAAAATAACAATTTATGTAAATAAACTTACCCTTTCTTATCACATAGTTTGATTCTAAATATTAAATCAAACTGATATCAGTGCAGGTTTAGCTAAAAAAAATACATTAATTGGATAATTATGATATATGGAGGTGGGGATGGGGGGAGTGGGCCATGACACCCAGTTATTTACAAAATAGGTCTTACATCTAAAAGAAAGCCACATATATAGTTAAGCCATGCTTTTTGATCACAAACAAGTTACTTGCTGATATTTTATTCATTCAGTCACTGACAATAGGTTGATTGATTGATTGATTGAATATTGTTTAACGTCTACTCAGCAATATTTCAGCTATATCAAGACGAGAACAAGTTTGTTAATAAATAATCACTTTGTGGTATGGAAAGGGCCATGGGACGGGAAAATCTGACTGCCACTGGAAAAGTAGGGTGAAATCGTCAAGGGCGGGGATAGGCTCATATCACAAAAGTCTTATTTTCAGATTGTGATACCGTGATATAGAGTCTCATTATTTTGTTTATTTCTCTTAAAGTGTTCACCAGATCTAAATCAAACTTTGCAGAATTACTGGAAAAAACATAGATGAAAATATATAGATCATATAAGCTAATTTTATTAGAAAAAAGAGGCCCTTTAGGTATCATACCACTTAAAGGAAATTCTTCCGCCAAAGGTTGTATGTTAAAATAGTACTTATCAATAGAGTATGGATATTTCTATGGGGTGATTGAAATAGTTCTGTATCCAATGTAATTAACCTGCATACTGTTTGAAAGCTGAACATCTTAGGTACCCAAAACATAGAAAGCAGCCACAGCCTGCTAAGCTCACCTCGTTACACAGCATTGTCACATGTTGCACATGTCAATAACCAGGAATGGATTATAATCATTCATTTAAACAGATTCAGTCATGCATAAAATGTAGGTCAGAGACAGCATCCGAAGCATGCATTGTTGTTGTCATCTCAAAATGCATCATGCATACCAGTATGGTTGATGTGCGCCATGTCAGTAAGCGGGAATGGACTTTAACCATTCTACCTAACCAAGTCTCTGCATACCAATATGGTTGATGTGGGGCATGTCAGTAAGCGGGAATGGACTTTAACCATTCTACCTAACCAAGTCACTGATGCGTAAAATGTAGGTCAGAGACAGCATCGGAAGCATGCATTCCAGTCCTCATCCCAAAATGCATCATACATACCAGTATGCTTGATGTGGGCCATGTCAGTAAGCAGGAATGGACTTTAACCATTCTATCTAACCAAGTCGCTCATGCGTAAAATGTAAGTCAGAGACAGCATCCGAAGCATGCATTGTTGTTGTCATCCTAAAACACATCATACATACCATATTGATTGATGTGGGCCATGTCAGTAAGTGGGAATGGAATTTAACCATTCTACCTAACCAAGTCGCTCATGCGTAAAATGTTGGTCAGAGACAGCATCCGAAGCATGCATTCCAGTTCTCATCCCAAAATGCATCATGCATACCAATATGGTTGATGTGGGGCATGTCAGTAAGCGGGAATGGACTTTAACCATTCTACCTAACCAAGTCGCTCATGCGTAAAATGTAGGTCAGAGACAGCATCTGAAGCATGCATTGTTGTTGTCATCCCAAAATGCATCATTAATACCAGTATGGTTGATGTGGGCCATGTCAGTATACGGGAATGGACTTTAAAAATCCAGAAAAACTGGGACGTAACTTACATTCTTTACGCAATAGGGGATATCGACAGGATATTCTGCACGTGTCCGTTAAATTAGCTTTGGGATCCAGTGACCTGAGGATTTTACACACATACTGGCCTCTCACTGATACTGCCGATGTCTACTGAAATACATGA
>MJUU01042408.1:53572-67191 GCA_002080025.1 Modiolus philippinarum
AAAAAATCACAAAAATATGTAAAAACGAAGGGTGATTATCGAAATGACAATACCATCACTACATTTTACAAGTATCAATACATAAAAAATTATTTCCAGCCAAAAGTTTTTTGATGCAACTATGACATACCATTTGGGACTTTTGGACACAAAAATGAATATTTCAAGACCATCTTTGAATCGAGGGTCACAAAATATGTAAAAACGAAGGATGATTATCGAAATGACAATACCTTTACTACATTTAACAAGTGTCAATACATAAAAAATCATTTCCAGCAAAAAGTTTTTTGAAACAACCCCGACATACCACGAAAATGAATTTCAAAGACCATCTTCGAATAGAGGTTTACTGACAAAAAAATAACAAAAATGTGTAAAAACGAAGGATGATTACTGAAATGACAATACCTTTACTACATTTTACAAGTATCAACACACCAAAAACCATGTCCAGCAAATAGTTTTATGTTGCAAAAAAATCAGAAAATAATCTCCATTTGTCGTCAATGTTTGAACAAGCTATTCGCGCGATCTACGATGCTATTTCAACAAAGTTATACTTTTTCTTATACTAACTAACTAAGAATATGATTTTAAAACTCGCCGGAATAAAACAACATAAAATTTTAACTGTATAATTCTCAAAATTGTAACGAAACACTTCTTTCCCGCTTCGATATCGTTTTAAAAGAAAAACAATATGGCGGATGACGCGTCTCGTTGTATCTCGTAGGATCTCGTTGCCGTTTGCTAAAAAATGCATTTACATTGGTTTAACGATAAGCTTCCAATCTCCGTATTTAAATGTCTCTGTGCAATGTAATAGAATTCATATTTATGCTTAAAGAAATCACATTTTGATTTTGCAACTTCGAAAGGTTGTCAAAAACAACAAAAATTGAATTGTTTGGTCATATTTAATGATTAAGTAAAAACCAAAGACTACTTTTCCAATCATATTCATGCTAGAAAGACATTAAATTTTAACTTCGCAAACATAAAAACTCCTTTGAAAAGTTATTATTGAGTAAAAGTGTCCAAAATTTGAATTGTTTTGGTCATTTTTAATGATTAAGTTTAAACCGAAGACTTAAAATCTACTTTTTCAATCCTTTTCATGCTAAAAAAGACATAAAATTTCAATTTCGCAACATGTAAACTCCTTTGAAAGGTTATTATTAAGTAAAATCTTCAAAAAATGGAATTGTTTTGGTCATTTTTAATGATTTAGTTTGATCCAAACATTTAAAATCTACTTTTCCAATCATATTCATGCTAAAAAGAAATTGAATTTTAACTTCTCAACATATAAACTCCTTCGAAAGGTTATATTAAAGTAAAATTTTCAAAAAAAAATGAATGGTTTTGGTAATTTCTAATGATTAAGTTTAAACCGAAGACTTAAAATCTACTTTTCCAATTATATTCCTGCTAAAATAAATTTTTATTTCACTTCACAACATAAAAACTCCTTTTGAATAGTTATTATTGAGTAAAATTTTCCAAAAATTGAATTATTTTGGTCATTTTTAATGATTAAGTTTAAACAAAATACCTAAAAATCTATTTTTCCAATCATATTCATGCTAAAAAGACATTAAATTTTAACTTCAAAACATATAAACTCCTTCGACAGGTTATAATAAAGTAAAATTTTCAAAAAAATTGAATTGTTATGGTCATTTTTAATGAATCACTTTAAAACGAATACATAAAATCTAATTTTCAAATCATATTTATGCTAAAAAGACATTAAGTTTTAACTTCAAAACATATAAACTCCTTCGAAAGGTTTTAATAGAGAGTAAAATTTCAAAAAAATTAATTGTTTTTGGTCATTTTTAATGATTAAGTTAATATCGAAGACTTAAAATCTACTTTTCCAATCACATTCAAGCTAAAAAGACATAAATTTTAATTTTGCAAGATATAAACTCCTTCGAAAGGTTATTTTTAAGTAAAATTTGCAAAAAAAATGATTTTTTTTGGTCATTTTTAATGATAGGTTTAAGCCGAAGACTTAAAATCTACTTTTCCAATCCTATTTAAGCTAGAAATATATTTAATTTCAATTTTGCAATACATTAACTCCTTCGAAAGGTTATCATAAAGTAAAATTTTCAAAAAAATGAATTGTTTTGGTCATTTTTAATGATTAAGTTTAAACCAAAGACTTAGAATATATTTTTCCAATCTTTTTTCATGATAAAGTCATTAAATTTTGAAATACACAATATATAAATTTCTTGGAAATGTTATTATAAAGTGAAATTTAAAATAAAAACTTAAAAGTTTTGGTTATTTTGAATTATTAAGTTTAAACTGAAGAAAAAAATCTTTCTTTTTTAACCATATTTATGATAAAAGACCAAAAATTTGTATTTCAACACATATTAACTCCTTAAAAAAGTATTATAAAGTAGAATTACCAAAAACAGGAATAGCTTTGGTCATTTTCAAGGATTCAGTTTAACTCAAAGACTAAAAATCTTACAATTGAAATCATACTTTTGCTAAAAGTCATTTAATTCTGGACTATGCAATGTATAAATGAATCATAAATTAATATTCTTTTTAATACAATATATAAAACAGAAATAAGGGATGAAACAAGAATGGTTGTCACATTTCAACATGCAAGAATCAGGTTGATATATATTAAGTTTGCTTAAATTTATTTAAGCTGATTATTCAAGTTTTTTCTTTCAACTACCAAACAAACAAAAACCATTCTATTCGTCTAAAGTTTTTACTGGGACTAATATAACATATATTAGTCCAGGTCCGAGGTTTCAACACTGTTATATTACTTTATAATTTTATTTTATTTGTATTTCTTTTAACAAGCCTACACAATATATATGTTTAAATACACATTTAAATAGTTTCTCAAATTATTCAAAGCACTATCGTTCGCTAAAACATATAAAATTACTGAATTCTTTGTCTTTTATCCGTTTAAAGTAATACAAGTAATGATCAGTGTCGCGGAGGCGATTTATGGATATTTAAAACGTACAGGTCAATTGAACTCCTTATATAATATACGTTTTTACTTTGAGAAAACTGATCACTGTCACAGAGGCGAATTGAATTATAGATATTAAAAATAATCCGAGTCAGCTGAACTCTTCATTTAATATACAATAATCAATAGAATTACTAATCAGTGCCACAGGGGCGATTTATGGAGATTTGAATTGTAGATATCAATAAATCGAATTATGGAGATTTGAATTATAGATATCAATAAATCCAATTATGGAGATTTGAATTATAGATATTAATAAATCGAATAATGGAGATTTGAATTATAGATATTCAAAAATGAATTATAGATATCTATAATTCGTGTCGAATTGTAGATATCAATTACTGAAATATAGATATTAAAAAATGAATAACAGATATTAATAATTCGCATTATTTATTAATATCTATAAATGCTTTATTGATATTTAAAAGAGATTTATAGATATCAATAAATAGCGAATAAATTCCACAACGGCTTTCTTTAAAAATGAAGCACATTGCATTTTGACATATTAATTATTTTATATATGTACAGTGTATATTCACTTTTATATTAATCGTTCCTTTATTGTTATATTTGCATTTATTTCTTTAAATTATAGGAATTTCCGTCTGCAGTCTTTATTTGGTTTTACACAAGAAATAATATTTATACTCAATATGACATATTATCAACATGAATTTAAAATTGTCAAAATATGAACGTTTTATTTTTGTAGTAAAAATCATGGAAGATAGAAATATTTTTTGTATTTATTTCAAACTCTCTACAAGATAGTTACTTTTCAGAAATAAATGATAAAGAAAGCAATCTCAAGATCAAGGATTGCGACAGTATACCGGTATGTTTCTGAGTAGAACAATCCAATACTGTTATTTCATAAGTTTTATCACTATCTTTCAGTTTGTTTACCATTTTCTTTTAATTTTTTATGACTTACATGTTGTTATATATAATTACATGTCAGAATGAGCAATTAGTACGAACAATATTAAAGAAAATATGATTATTTGTGAACAAAAAATATCATTCAAAACTGAAATGATAATTTACAATTACATAGTCACCATTCGGTCAGTTCTCCTAGCATCCTAAACGTCTTACAAAATTACACTTGTTTTATCCTTTCTTGTTATATGCACAATTCACAAACCATTCACAAAAATATCTTTTGATCTGTCCCTTCAAAGACAGAATTCATTTTCTTTCATGATTCCAATTTATGTCTTGCAATGCACCATACAAATTCCCCATATCTTACAAAGTAAGCGTTTTTTTTTCTTCCAATTACCTCCATGTTTAACAAAAGTTATTTTGTCCAATCACATACATCTCTCACAAAGTAACCACTTATTCCTTTCAGTTACTTTATTTTTCGTTGTTTGTTTAATCATTCCGATAAAAACTTATCCTTTCTTTCCTGTCAAATTATCTACATGCGTTACAAAGTTTTTTGTTTCTTTCTTGTGAAAACCTACAACTTTTATAAGTTATTTTGTTCATTTCATTTCAGTGACTTACATGGCTTACGTTATTATCATTCATTCAATCCTCCCTGTTACTTGTATGCCTACACATATAACTTTATGTGTGACAAATTACACTTTGTTTTGTTCTTCCTGTGATTTAATTAGTCTAGGAATCATATAACACTTTTTCAACCCTTCGTATCATCCCAATTTCGTAAAAAAAAATCCCTTTGTCTACCCTTCTAGGTACCTACACCTATTAAAAAGAAGCCATTTGTTTCATCCGTCTACTTACGTACACCTCTTACAAAGTTACCCTTTGTTTCATCCTTCTACCTACGAATACCTTTTACAAAGTGACCCTTTGTTTCATCCTTCTATTTACGTACACATCTTAAAAAGTAACCATTTGTTTCACCCCCTCTAGATACCTACACCTCTTACAAAGTTATCATTTGTTTCATCCTTCTACCTACGTACACCTCTTACAAAGATATCCTTTGTTTCATCCTACTTACGTACACCTCTTACAAAGTAACCATTTGTTTCATCCTTCTATTTACGTACAGCTCTTAAAAGGTTACACTTTGTTTCATCCTTCTAGTTACTCACACATCTTACAAAGTAACCGTTTGTTTCACCCTTCTAGTTACCTGCACCTCTTACAAAGTTACCCTTTGTTTCATCCTTCTACTTACTAGTACTCACACCTCTTATAAAGTAACCCTTTGCATCACCCTTCTGGATACCTACATATCTAACAAAGTTACCCTTTTTTCATCCTTCTTCTTAGGTACACCTCTTACTAAGTTACCCTTTGTTTCATCCTTCTTCTTAGGTACACCTCTTACAAAGATACCCTTTGTTTCATCCTACTTACGTTCACCTCTTACAAAGTATCCATTTGTTTCATCCTTCTTTTTACGTACAACTCTTAAAAAGTTACGCTTTGTTTCATGCTTCTAGTTACTCACACCTCTTACAAAGTAACCGTTTGTTTCATCCTTCTAGCTACCTGCACCTCTTACAAAGTTACCCTTTGTTTCATCCTTCTACTAACTAGTAGTCACACCTCTTATAAAGTAACCCTTTGCATCACCCTTCTGGATACCTACACCTCTTACAAAGTTACCCTTTGTTTCACCCTTCTTCTTAGGTACACCTCTTACAAAGTTACCCTTTTTTTCATCCTTCTATTTACGTACAGCTCTTAAAAAGTTACCCTTTGTTTCATCCTTCTACTTACTCACACCTCTAACAAAGTAACCATTTGTATCACCCTTCTAGCTACCTTCACCTCTTACAAAGTTACCATTTGTTTCATCCTTCTACCTACGAATACCTTTTACGAAATTACCCTTTGTTTCACCCTTCTAGATACCTACACCTCTTACAAAGCTACCCTTTGTTTCATCCTTCTACTTACGTACACCTCTTACAAAGTTATCATTTGTTTCATCCTACAATCTACGTACACCTCTTACAAAGTAATCCTTTGTTTCATCCTTCTACTTGTGTACACCTCTTACAAAGTTACCCTTTGTTTCATCCTTCTACTTACGTACAGCTCTTTAAAAGTTACACTTTGTTTCATCCTTCTAATTACCTACACCTCTTACAAAGTTACCCTTTGTTTCATCCTTCTACTTACTCACACCTCTTACAAAGTAACCATTTGTTTCACCCTTCTAGTTACCTACAACTCTTACAAAGTTACCCTTTGTTTCATCCTTCTAGTTACATACACCACTTACAAAATTGGCATTTGTTTAATCCTTCTAGTTACCCACAGCTCTCACAAAGTTACCCTTTGTTTAATCCTTCTACGTACGTACACCTCTTACAAAGTAACCATTTGATTCACCCTTCTAGTTACCCACACCTCTTACAAAGTTACCTTTTGTTTTATCCTTCTAGTTACATACACCACTTACAAAATTGGCATTTGTTTAATCCTTCTAGTAACCCACAACTCTTACAAAGTTACCCTTTGTTTAATCCTTCTAGTTACCTACATCCCTGACAAAATGGTCATTTGTTCCATCCGTCCAGTATCTAAATGTCTATAAAGATACCACAATATAGTGCTTACAGTTATCTAATTTGCGTCCGTACGTCCATCTTCAAAGCTATTTACCTTTCAATTGCCTATACATCCCTTTTCTTTCTAAACTTTAATAGTTCACAAAAATCTAATGTAGGTATTACTTACTTCATTATCGAGGCTTCGTTTAAAAACGACATTCTTTGGTTATAATCAGCTTTGTCATTAACAGTCTTAAAAAGAAAAAAAACATTAAATTTTAGTAGGATTTCGAATAAAGGTTATTTTTAGTTAGAAAACTGAAAAATAAGTAACTTAAGAGAGAAAAAAAGATAGGTTGCTGATGTCGTTATTGAGATATAAGTGATAAAAAACTTGGCGGGAAATTGAACTCCTCTGAATTTTTCATAGGTTCAACAAAACAATATTTATTTATAAACCAATGAGACAAAATAAATAGGATTTGGTTAATTTTTCCAAGAATGCTGCTAAAACTGTATGAAATGAAATTATCAAAAAAATATGGGGGTTCGTGGGCAAAAAAAATATAATGCTTTTGATAGATAAAACCAGAGAACTCGGATAATCTGACAGAAATTCCAAAACGTGACCAGCCAGCATCCGTAAGCTGTGCAAGATAAATGAAATGACTTTAATGCAACCAAGTACCACGACAAATTGCAAACATTACAAAACAAGTATATATATATATTAGAGCACAAATGAAAAAAGTCATATAAGTATCAACTGCAATCCTACTGTTCGTGAGGCATTAGTGTCTCAAAGTCAGTTTTATTGTTAAAGGGATCTATAAAGATTGTAAACAATGAAACTTATTATCAATGACCTGTGAGTTAGCAGATGTTTAATTGCGAAAAAGATTCTGAATGGCTTGAACAATATAAAAATTGAAATTGGGGTACTAACAAAATTACGGAACAAAGTGGTTAAGAACCGAAGTCCATGAGACAAACAGACAAATCAGGTCGAAACCACCGTCACAACCGTCAATTCCGTCGATTGCAATGGTCCCGACTTGGCACAGGCATCCTGAAAGAAACGATGGGTTAAACCGGATTTATGGCCAGCCAAACCTCCTCTTCAATTTCGGTAGTGTCCGGTAGCAACTCAATAGCAATTGCCATTGAAAGGTTAAAGACAGTAAAAAGAAATGATTATCCCAGCATTAAGTAAAGAAAGAATCTTGAATCAGAGTTCGGACAAAAATTTCAAAATTTTCTACAAGGGACTGATATCTATTAAAAGGCGGTCACTGAGGTAACTATGTCAAATGAAAAAGTCTGTATAATTTGTGTTAGCTCTCGAGTAACGAATCAGCTGTGAAACATACACTCCGTAAGCAGAAGAAGCTAAACTATTACTGTCCATGTAAGGGAAATTTTGGAATTAAAATCGTCTCTTTTGTCGTAAATTTTAGTACTAAGATGACCATTTCGTCAAATTCGAGATGTAAGTCCAAAAAGATGTAGATCTGTTGGTTTCTGCCGTTTCCGTTATCTCTAGTTCTGGCGGATATATAAATGGGATCCATTTAGCAAAAGATGCATTATTGATGGAATGAACATGATCAATATATCTGTGAGATTGAAGGATCTAGCATCTTTTATTTTATGATCTTTTACGAGTCTCTGAAGAAATTCAGTCTCGTAAGAATATAAAAATAAGTAGGCGAGTAGAAGTGTAAAATTAGGGCCAATTGGTATGCCAACTTGCTGCTGATATATAGCATCTCCAAATGTGACAAATTTATTTTCAATTAGAAAATCAAACAAACTGCACACCTGTATTTCATAGTAGTGTATTTTTCCTTTTTAATTCCTTTTTGAAAAAATATGTATTTATAACCTACTACTACATTTTTTTAAAAATCGACAAAGGCTTTTTAAATGATACTTTTAATTCGTGATTTAAGTTTATTATGAGGAAGCGTGTTATACAAAGTGGAAAAATCAAATGTTTTGAGAGAATATATTTGAGAAAATGAACAGGATTCAAAATTTTTCCAATAAATCCTTCGAATTTCTAAGTGTCCACATGTGATTTATTTCACTTCGGGCATGATAAGTTTGAAAAGTCATGAATCGATAAATATTTCCAGGAAAAGTAGCAAATTGAATTCATTTCTTCCTTTGCACTCTCAGCCACAGGTTATGCAGAAGTACATATTCTATAACCTCAACAATCTTAAACATTTCTGAAACTTCCGTTGTTCAATCAAATATCTTATCACGCACTAAAAGTTTTTATTCATCATATTTTAATTTAAAATCCTGCCGTTTCGTCAAAAAAAAGAAAGAAAAAAACGTGGTGTATCTCCCTTGTAAAGCCATGTTCTAACCTGATTCGGGCGTCTCTTCCAAGTTCTCTCATTAACATATTCTCGTTCACCTCTCTCAGATGTTATGATTGCTTGCCTGTACAGAATTCGAAGTAATTGCCTTTTCCCTATTACCTTGTTTTAGTTAGACAGAGACACAACTACATAAACATGTGTTTCATTTCTTTGTTACTCAAGTCCACTTGTCAATAATTACCTTAACTGCCACCAATACTGATTTGCCTTTCTCAATGATGTCTTTGGCTTTACCTTCCCATACCATTCCAAATGAACCTTGACCTAATTCTCTTAATAAAATGATTTTGTCTCTGTCTACCTCCCATTCATCTGGTATGTATTCTATAAATAAATTGTAATATTTTACGAAAGGATATGGAGTAAATGAACATGACCATAACACATATGTAACTCCAACTGCAATAATTTTAATGAGCTGTATGGCCATTTCGGAAATTAATTCCTCATCAGCAGCACTAGAACCCAAACAAAGGAAATCCATAATTTCAAAAAATGTTAAAATGCATAAAACCAAACAAAATCCGAAAAATCAGTTATGTCTAATCAAAATTAAAAGTTAAACTAAGTAGTATCTCCTATATGCAAGCTGTGTCCTTTACTTATTTCGGTTAGATCATATGAGTCATATTCCTTATCAGATCTTTTATACATATCGGATTACGGTCAACAATTTTGTATCTGATATCCACTAAGGAGACACAAGTTGTCAAAGTGACCATCTTCAGGAATTAGATTAACAGTTACCTCATTATTTTGTTCTTATTCTTGGTAATTTGTTCCCTATCAGCTTGTATGCACATTTCGATTTATGGATATCTAAATGGTTTAATTTGGTATGCAATGAAGAGGCATAAGAAATGGTCATATACAGAAACAATTCACAGTAACTTTGGTATTTTGTTTTTTATTACCACTGTACCGATGCCTCTGCTGGTGACCGTTTATCCCCGATGTTATTCACCAATCCAGTAGACAGTACGAAAAAAAGATTTTATTTTGAAAATGCAATATCTAAAATCATGAAAAGTTGTTTAAAACTAAATGTGATCTCATTCTTGCATAGCTCTGTCCTTAGCTTATAATTTAGATCTTAATCTTGGTAATTTGTTCTCTATCCACTTTTACACATATCTACACTGAAGAGACATAAGTTGTCAAAATAGCCATACACAAAAACTAAATTCACAGCAACTTTGGTACTGTTATTCACTAGTGGGTCGAATTCCCCGCTGGTGGACTGTAAGTCTCCGAGAATATTCACAAACTCATTATTACAGCTGGCCCAAAAACTACTTTTATTCAGAAACTTTCATTACCTAAATTTTAGAAAACTTTGGATTAAAAATAAGTGCAAAGCTTTGCATAGTTTACTTCGGCCTTTTATTCAGGTCATACTGATTTTCAATCTGTAACATATTTTATACATATTTCGGTTTATTATCCTACATTTATTTGAAAAATGTAATAACAATGAACAAAACGGCCATCTTATTAATTATAATATATGTTAATAATTAAACTTTAAAAACTATCTGAAAAACAGATTTAAAGATGTAGAAAGGGCTTTACAGGAAAACCAATATATTCAAATCTTATTCTACGATGAAATACCTCATATTATTATTTCTTTTAATGAGGATCAATTCGAGAATCAATCATTAACAAGGCATCTGTGAGCCCCTGCTCACTTGTAACATCTATGCTATCGAGTTGCAGCATCTATTAACTTCACTTAGTTTATAAATAGAATGTAGTACAAGTGTCACATGCAAACCGAGAAGTGATCCCGGGGAACTGATAAAGTAAACTAAACATCAAAAGTTTCGTTTGATCTTGTCAATATTTGTTCTTTCATTTACCCGTATATTAATTCTACAGTCTTTCATTATCAGTGATAACTAATAACCCTATTATTTCAGAATTGATACGGATGTAGCTTTGTTTTTGCATCGTCCACTTATTTATTCCACCAGAAGAGATGCATTTATAAGGGTATCTTTATCCTGGAAATTTTAAATTCAAACGGAAAGAACATATTGAATGTAATATTTGCTTTTATATTATCTTCACATGCTGTTTGCCCCAGTTAGTATTAATTATTAATATTAAACGTACCAAAGGTAATTCAAATGTGCCCATCTTAATTAAACGGATCATATGTATCCACGTTATATAGGGAACTCGTACCTCTGAAGCAGAATGAGTATGTTATTCCTATTTTCAATAATAAAGAGTTATTACCTTCATAATCTATCATATAATCTGGGTTAACAGAAACAACTTTGATTTCTGGAATCTTCGCCATTCTTCGTCTGACTATAATCACACCTATGAGTACAGTTACCACAACGACGACAACTACAGACGTTACTGTAATTGCAATAATGGTTGTAGTTGGTAGTGATGAGTCTGCAAATATTAAATTAGTCCAGAAAAAAGTCAATCGATCTAGATGGCGGTCATTCTCTGTGGTAGCCTTAAGAATTTTACAATATCCACTACAAACCAAATTGCACTGAAATCATTGCAAAATACAACAATTTACCCTAATGTTTTATTTTAGTAACAGCAGCCATGTTTTTTGATCTTCGGACTAATCGAACACAATTTTGAAATTGCATACCCTGGTAATGATTCAGGCCAAGTTTGGTTACAATTCGCCCAGCAGTTTCAGAGGAGATGGTTTTTGAAATTGTTGACGGACGGACGGACGACTGACGGGCGACGGACGCAAAGTGATGGCAAAAGCTCACTTGGCTTTTAGGCCAGCTGAGCTAAAAATCAATACATCAATTTAGTGAGAGGGAATCACTAATTCGTGAACATTGTTGAGCTTAGGGTGATTTATATTGAGTCTGTTGTAGCGCTTCAGGTTAAATTCTCATGTAGGAACAATTAAAAAAATAAACTACAATTTCACAAATGTGGTATATGTTAAGAATCCAGTACTCCGTCTTAATGGTATTTGAGGCAACCGTTTCCGCCTTCAATTGCACGAGAGTTCCTATCTCGAAAGGTTCGTATTTTCATAACTTTTATTTTGTCAAAGGACGAGCTATTTTCCACAAAAGAATGGTCCCATTACATGTAAATACCTCCCAAATGATATCCAAAAACATCGGTAAAATGATATCTAAAGAAACCATCGACAGCAATATAATATCTAGAAGCTCGGGGTATATGAAATGAGTCTCTGCCAAGGTTGGGAAAATATATCATGTTGGTTAACAGTAAGTGGTAAATAATGAAAGGATATGGAGTTAATGCATATGAGACAACTTCTCTAAAAACATTAGAGAACCAAGCAATGGAACAACGCTTTTTATTGTTGTTCTTCATCTTGAAGCCACCATGAGGCCATGAAAACAAATCATTCAAGATGAAATGATCATATAATGCTTGTGAAACGTTTCAGATTTGTATCAATTACCACTGCTGGATAATAACGAAAATTTACCGTTTAATCCAAAAGGATATAGGAAGTATAGTATTCAGACAGGTCTCAAAACACATCACACGAATCAGTATGACCATACAAAGCTTGTTACCAAATTGCAGATTTTTGCCATGTAACATTGCAGAGAAAAAGTCGACAAAACTTACTCCATCTAGCAAACAAATTTCAACAATTTAATACGCCGGTAGCTTACAGGTCTGAAAATATGCTATTATCAAAGTAACTTAACTTACCAAAACTTTACATTTGTATATTTTGGATATTGTAAAATTTGTAATTAACCATTGTGATGAAAACTTACTGCATTATGGATTAGAGTGTTAACCTAGAATAAGTCAGTAAAATGGTCGAAAATGCATCCTACCATCTGGCTTGACCATACAAAGCTTGAAACAAAATTTCAAAATTTGTATCATTTAAAATTTCTGAGAAAAGCTAGAGAAAAAATATGTTACGGGCGGACTGTCGGACACATATAAAACAGTTTATTACTCTCCTTCATACACCACTGCCCAAATGATGCAAACTAAATATCGTACCATCAGAGCCAACGTAACAGTTATACCCAGTAAATGACAGTTGGTATCAAATTTCATTATGAATACAGCAGAATAAATCCAACACTCTCGCCATTCATTAGAGTACAATTGAAAAAAAATATATCCAAAATGCCTCTTAAGAAATCATTTGACCAAATGCAAATCTTTCCCGATACTTGTTAGCATATTTTGATGTTAGATTTTTGTATCGTTTAAAGCGATTATGACTGGCCAAATACACTTGATAATTTACAGTATTCCGATTTTTTTATTCCATTAATCATTCACCCGTTCTTTACTTATATCAGATCACACGCAATTGAGCAAATTAGTATAATTGTTATTTGTTGTTGCACATATATGTTTCGCATACTTCATATCTCCATATCGCATTCTTGCAATATCTAAATTTAAGAAAACTTGTTCAAAACTCAGAATTATCTCCCTCCTGCATAGCTCTGTCCTTAGCTGATTTTGGCTTTTCTATTTAGATCCTAATTTGTTCACTTTCACCTTTTTCAAATATTTTGATTTATGTATTTCCTTTTTTATTTGATCTGCACTAAAGAGACATAAGCTATTGAAATGTGCAAATGCAGAAACTAAATTCACAGTAACTTTGGTATAATCTTATTCATATAAATATCGTTTTGGTTTTTCAACATCAGGCTCTCAAGATCCTGCAAGTATTGCTCA
>MJUU01042408.1:77421-121813 GCA_002080025.1 Modiolus philippinarum
TGAAATCCGATGAAAAATAAAGATTTGACATATTTAGAAAAATTGCATTTTTGGCCCCTTTGACCCCTTGTAGCTCGGAAACGGTAAGACCTACACAAAATCCGTTGGCATACTACTGAAAGCTTAGATCAAGAGGAATCCATAAAAAAAATCCCATCGAAATCCGATGAAAAATAAAGATTTGACATAATCTGCATATTCCCAATTTTGGCCCCGTTCGGCCCCTCATAGCTGGGAAAGGAAACAAGTTATCAAAAATCTAATAGTTGAGCGCCATATTAATTTTTCACAAGGAATCCATTAAAAAAACTGCATCAAAATCGGACTTAAAATAAAAAATTTATTTTTTTGGAGATTTGCCCCTGTTGGGCCCCATTTATCTCGTGAGCGGTACATGCTACGTGAAATCCGTTGGCATACTCCAGATTGGAAATTTCCTCAGGAGCACACTGAAAGAAACACCATCAAAATCCGATTAATAATAAAGATTCTACAGACAAACATGTGAAAACACCCAATTTAACCCCTTTTGGCCCTTTTTTAAAAACGGGTGGGGCCACAATTACCAAAACTAAGCCAAGCCTTCCTTTTGTACCAAAGAACATTATGTTAAAATTTCATTAGGATTGATTTACTGGAACTAAAGTTATTGACCAAAAACTAAAGTGTCTACAGACGACGACGACAACGACAACGACGACGACGACAACGACGACGACGACGACAGCACCATACCAATATACGACCGCAAAAATTTTTGCGGTCGTATAAAAAGGGGTAAAAAATTTAGGGAAATGGGGAAAAAGAGGAAAAAAATTAGGGAAGTGGGAAATCTCAAAAATGTTGGAAATGGGAGGTTTAACTACCTTGAAAAATTAATAATGATTAAAAAATCAAAAATGGTAGCTTTTTAAAGGTCTTTTATCACAAGATAAACTTCTTGGTTGTTCCTATGGGTTCTTATAATTTGGGTTGTAAAATCTTCTAGTTTCTGTTAACCTTTTCCAGACATCAATTGGTTGATAGAAAGATTTAACTGAAGGAAATGAAATTATTCTCACAGAAAAAAAAAACTATGGAGAAATGCATAGAGAGTCACTTGACAAACACAGCAATGATGACAATGAAGGACATTGTACATGAGTCTATTGTCCCCATGGTAAAATCTTTCCGAATCATCTGTTACCAGGCAACGGTGGAAGACTTCCTTCATATTAAATAGTCTAATTTGCTTGGTCACATTTTATTCACTATTATTGACTTGAGTGAGCAGTGACATTAAACTAAATAGTAATGTAAATGTGTCTCATCTCTACGGTATCCTTTTGTTTATCTTGAATTGAAATTTTTCCAGCTATTGGACAAAGTTGATAAGATTAATCATGTATTCCAAACTTTCTGTCGTGCCTGTCTGCCTATTCATCACAAAGTTTTTCAACTCATCTCCTTTGATACTACTCAGCAGAACTTAATGATGTACCAAGCACCACGTGTAGTTGTGCATATTACGTTTTATCATATTACTGACATAAATTTGACCAAACATGACAGGAAAGATGACGCGAAACTCCTTTACAAAAAGCAGTCATGTACGTGATTCTAGTCCGTTTACAATATGGCTGCAAGTGCCTAGTATAGTTTAACATTTGACCCGCGGTTGGAAAACATAAACTCAACTGGCTATAGCCAGGATGAGTTTTTGCCATCACTTTTCGTCTGTCGTCCGACAAAACTTTTCATTCAAATTGAAAGATCTTCGTCTCTGAAATAGATGGTCCCCTGCAAAATGTTGTTTTTAGCTCACCTGGCCAAAGGCCATGTGAGCTTTTGCCATCACTCGGCATCCGTCGTCCGACCGTCCGTCCGTTAACTTTTATTCAAAGATCTTCTCCTCTGAAACAACTGGGCCAATACTAATCAAACTTGGCCTGAATCATCACCAGGGTATGTACTTTCAAGTTTGTGATTTTTATGACCGTAAATTGGTTTTTTGCAAATTACTCAAAAACCATTACAGAATTCAAATTCTGACAAAGGGTAAAAATGATCAGCATGATGAGATCTACCTGCTCTGCAATTTTGAAGAATATCCGTTTACCCGTCTTGGAGTTATTGCCCCTTTTCCGTAAAAATTTCAGTTTTTCGTTACTTTTAGTTTTATATATTGAAAATGGTAGAGGATAGAAGTTTATATAACAAAAATGGTCAGCATAGTAAGATCTACATGTCCTGCAATTTTGAAGAAAATCTGACGACCCAAATAGGAGTTATTGCCGCTTTTTCTTTGAATTTTCACAATTTTTTAACGTTTTTATGTGAATTGCAATAGTGTTGAGGTTTTCCAGAACTACATTTCTTTATGTTTCAGCAGGTTTGCATATCATCCAAGATGGCCGCCAGCGGGGTGGATAGTTTAACATAGGACTCTATGGGAAATGCATTCAAAGATCTTCTCCTCTGAAACCCCTGAGCAATGGGGACCAAATTTTGTCAGTAGTCTTTGGATGGTCCCCTTTAAAATTTGCAATTTTTATGTTCGTACTTCATCCAAGATGGTCGCCAGCATGGGACATAGTTTAACATAGGACCCTATGGGAAATGTATTCAAAGATCTTCTTCTCTGAATCTACCAAGTCAAACTGAACCAAACTTGGTCACAATAGTCCTTGGGTGGTCCCCTTTAAAGTTTGTGATTTTTACGTTCGTACCTCATCCAAGATGGCTGCCAGCATGGAGCACAGTTTAACATAGGGACNCTATGGGAAATGCATTCAAATGTCTTCTCTGAACCCACTGAGCCAATTGGAACCAAACTTGGTTACAATAGTTTTTAGATGTTTCCCTTCAAAGTTTGTGATTTTTATGTTCATACCTCATTCAAGATGGCCACCAGCAGGGAACATAGTTTAACATAGGGACTCTATGGGAAATGCATTCAAATGTCTTCTCCTCTGACTCTGAACATACTGAGCCAATTGGAAACAAACTTGGTTACAACTGTCTTTGGGTGATCCCTTCCAAAGTTTGTGATTTTTAGTTTGTACCTCATCCAAGAATGTCACATCTGCTGAACTGATTTATAGTATGAATGGCTGGTCTATTGGTGACAATTATTAAAACCAGTCGCCAGGTGAGCGATACAGGCTCATGTGAGCCTCTAGTTTAGGTCCTCGCCATATCAAAGATAGCCACCAGTGGGGAACATAATTTTAACATTGGACCCTATGCGAAAACACATTTAAAGATCTTCTTCTCTGAAATTGCTGAGCCAATGGAAAACAAACTTGGCAATAAAAATCCTTGGGTGATCACCTGCAAAAAGGTGTTTTTAATGTTCGCGCTATAACCAGACTGGCCGCAATCGTGGAACATACTAGTAGTTCTAACATTGGACCCTATTGAAAACACATTCCAAGATCTCCTCCTCTGAAACTGCTGAGCCAATTGGAACCAAACTTGGCCACAAGAGTCTTAAGGTCGTCCCATGTAAAAAAAGATGTTTTTTACATGTATGTCCGCGCTATACCCATGATAAATGCCAGCAGTAAACATAGTTTATCATTGGATTCTATATGAAAATACATTCAAAGATCTTCCCTGCAACTGCTTACCCAATTGGAACCACACTAGGCCACAACAGTCCTTTGATGATCCTCTGCAGAAGAGGTAACCAAAGTTGGACCCAACTGAAACGTGTTAAAGGGTCTTGTCCTCTGAGAACACGCTAGACGAAGTGTAACCATAGCTTCATTTAGATCCTTTAACAAAGACTGTCTGTGTTAGCCAGGTCAGGGTCCAGGTTAGCGATACAAGCTCTTAAGAGCCTCTTGTTTTCATTAATCTGTTCTGAAAGTATAACATCAAATTTGACCAAACTGTACTGGAATAATATATGGAAGGTCCTTTACGAGGTATGCTTATTTATATGGATACGACAAAAATATATGTCCACCAGCGTAATACATAGCTTAACACTAGACCCTTACGGAAAATCATATTTTGATCATCTCTAGATCTTCTGAAACCACAGAAGCAAATTCAACCAAACTTTTCATGGATAATCTATGGAAAAAAAATCATTTCTCTGTGATCCACTAAAAAAGATGACTACAAGCGAGGAACATAGTTTAAACTTACACCAAATGAGACAAACATCATTTTATCAGCTGCTATGAAACGTTTGGAGTAAATTTGACAAATACGTACTGTAATGATGTATGGATGGTCTCTTTACAATGATTGTTCATACGAGTCTTGCAGACAAAAGGACAAGACTGACAGCATGGATTATTAATTTAACATTTTAGCATATGAGAAAAATCATATTTTGATTATTTTCTCTCTAAAAATTTACTGAAGCAAAATTCAACCATAATTTACAAGAATAATGCATGACAGCCCCTTGATAACAAATATCCCATAGTGGTCCAGACGATTGTGATGTTGTCGACCGAAAAACTTGTGCATCGGTGACTTCAAGTTATTGGTAACATATCCTTGTTTAAGTACCCTATTTGTGAACGATTAGGCTCTATCAAGGATGTTACTGTATGGACCGCATGCCTTTGAGTGGCGAATAAGTTTGGAGAAATAAGATTCATATGCTGGTGATGTTTGAATGTTGCTACAAAGAAAGGGGAAGTTGACTATCGGAAAAGTGAAGTAATCGCGTTTGTGATACAGCCTGTAGTTTTAAGTGTGCATTTGTTGTCAATTTCCAGATGATGGTCAAGGAACAAGACCGTTGTGGAAGTGTTGTGGTATATTTAATTTTGAGCTCTTTTGGTTAGATAAGTTCAGGGAAATCACCAAAGCTAGGTTTGTTTTAGTGAAGTATGCTCTATATAACGGAGGCTAAAATAAAATAATTGGGCTTATTTTTATTGCCCCGCCACAAAGTGGAAGGGGCATATAGATTTACCCTTGTCCGTACGTCCGTACGTACATACGTCCGTACGTCCCGATGTTAAGTTTTGCGTTTAGGTCCATATTTTGGTAACCTCTTGTAATATTTTAATATTATTACATCAGTATATGCACTTTGTTAAGTACTATCAGATTCACCAACAATTAGGGATCCATGACCTACATTTTACGCTTGGGTGACTTTTGTTAAATTTTGCGTTCAAGTCTATTTCTCAAAAATTATTCATCATACAACAATGATGTTTAATCAAATTAATTGCCTTGATGAGTACTACCAAAATCATTGAGAATTAAGTGGCTGTGACCTATATTTTACGCTTGAGTGTCTTTTGTTAAATTTTGCGTTAAGGTCCATTTCTCATCAACTACACATGATATCACCATGGTGTTGCGTCAAATAAATCCCCTTGATGGGTACTATCCAAATCAATCAGGACAATCAGGTGTCTTTGACCTACATTTAACGCTTGAGTGACTTTCAGTAAATTTTGTGTTTTAACAACTACACAACATACTATTATCATGTTTCATTAAATGACTCCTCTCAGAGAACACTACCAAATTCTCGGACAAATTCCTCGACTTTGACCTACATTTTACACTTGAATGACTTTGTTAAATTTTTGCATTAGGCCAATTTATTAGCAACTTGGTGGTAAATCAAATAAATCACCAGAGATCACTGCATAATTCATGGATAATTTTATAACCTGACCAATATTTTATGCTTCAGCAACTTTAGTTGGGTATTTTTTGTTTACTCAATAACTTGACAAATATTTAATGAATAATCATCTGTAACAGTCATGAGAGTACTTCTTGATGATTCCATCCAATTTCAGTGACAGGGAACTAAATTCCACTGATGATTGACTAAGGTTATCTATTGCGATAAATTTGTCGGCGGGGCATCCGTGTTTTTTTAACACATTTTCGAGTTTACCTTCAGTTTAAAAAAACCCTCAATTTTCTCAGCCTATGTTCAGTGGAGAAACATATCAGCTGAAACAGATGCAAAGTTTATACAGATATGTTGTGGATTACAAACGCTAACATTTAATCAGTTCTTTCTCTGTATATTTTTTCTCAAATTCGTTGCCGTATTTCACAAAGTATGCTTGTTCTCTACCTATTACAATGTACTTATTTCTCTGTTTACAGTTTTTGTCTCGCCCGAGACGAAAGTCGCGGAAAGCGAGACATAGGCGTGCAAAGTATGACGACGGCGACGGCGTTAACTTTTTACTAAATACAGGATATTTTGAAAACCTTTTGATGTAGGAACACCATATTTGGTCAAGTGGTAGTACTAATCAAGTGCTACCTAACGAACATAACGTCACGTGACCTTGACCTCGATTGCACGGTCCAGTGACCACGTTAAGTTTCTCTGCTTAAGTCCATTTCTCAATAACTAGAAGTGGTAGGTTGATAATATTTGGTATGTAGGTTGGTCTTGGGAAGTACATGTCAGTCTGGCAGGTGACTTTTGTCCTTGACCTCAATTTCACGGTCTAGTGAGCATGTTCATTTTTCTGATTAGTTCACTTAGATTTCACATCAATTTAGAGTCCAAGCAGGGACGGGCGAGACATCTATTAGGGTCCTCTCTTGTTAGATCTTATAATGAATTAAATCTTTCAGCCGAGATTTCGGCCGTTCATGAGGAATGGTCGTATATAAGTGCAGAGAAGTCAAAAGTTTAAAAGCTGTTACAGTGTGAAAATGATCTAGAGATCAAGATGTCAAGTACATCTTTAGTTTTTCAACATTCACATATCGTTAGTAGCAAGTATCAAAATATATCTGAAGGTCCTCTTTTACAGCTGTCAAGCTTAGAAATAGGTTTTGTAGAACATTTTGCAGATCTAGTGGTGTACAATTGTTTGTATAGGCATAAGTTTAATTTTTGTATCCAGTACAAAGAGTGGAGATTATTGTCTTCATTCTTGGTCGAAAACCAAAAGGAAAGCAAAACAAATTTTTACTGTAATATCTCCTCCTTAGACAGCATAGTACATGTGTAGGATTGATTGCTCTAAGAATTCCTTATTCCAAGTTTTTTCGCTGTAATTATTTTTAAATTCAAAAATGATGTTATTATGGGGCCTCATCTGCAGGACCAACCGGATAGTCTTCATGAATGGAGGACAAATATCTCGCAACATCAGCATTTTTTTTAAAATTGAAATTGATTAAGTGCTCATTGGCCCTTGTAGCTGATTGATTCGTTTTGAGATCATAGACTTCACCACCTTCATCCAATGAAAAAGAGAACAAAGGCCTTAATCTTATTCACCTATTTTCTGGCACAGCCCTCCGCAGCGTCCATAACATGTATAAAATTTTGTTCCCAGTTGATGTATTGTGGTTCACGGAATTTAGGTCCTTGTGTAAGGATATTTCCTATGATGGAAGAACTTTAACTTTATGGAACATGTGGGTAAATGAAATTTTTGATGTTATTGGTGTTTCAAAATGTAAAAAATTGGGAAATGGGAATTACCCAAACAAGGTGGGATTTGGGAAAAAGGGGCCAAAAAATGTGGTAATTGGGAAAAAAGGTCGAAAAATCTGGGAATTGGGAAAGCTGACCCCCCGTGTCACCTCACCCCCCTCTATTTAGATCAAATTGGTTATGTGTTCTCTTTCAGTTTTTGTACGTATTTCGGTTAATGGACTTCCAAAACTTTTGAATTTATCTGCACTGAAGAGACAGGAGTTGTCGGTAGGCACATTTAAAAAAATGCAGAAACTAAATAACTAGTTACTTCGGTATCTTGTTATTTATAAGAATTGCAAGACCAATTGTGACTGATAGTAATTCAACAGTGTCATCCTCAGAAGTTATACAAGTTAATTAATAAATACTCAAGCAATGTTTTATATTCATGAATAGTGTGTAGATCAATTTGGAATCAAGAACGAGTTTAACCCCGCCGCAATTATTGCGCCTGTCCAAAGTCAGGAATTTGTTGGTCATTGGCTTGTCCTTGTCGTCTTATAAAATTTTAGTTTCTTGATATTCTGGTTATTGGTTTGTGTCCATTGATTTATTCACTTTTTACCTTTTTGGGGGCCATTTAGGGCTTGCTATATGCAGTGATGTTTCCTCACTGTGATGAAGACTGTACGGTGACCCCTAGATGCTTTGTTTTGGGTCGTTTTAATCCGGCGATGGGATGTTGTCTCCTTGGCATTTACCCCATTTCCTTTCTTTTTCATACATATCCCAACTTTACCATAGGTCAACGTGAAAACGATGCAAACTATATCTAATGTCTTCTAGGTTTTTATCTACTTAAAATGATTTTCTTTGTATAGATAGTATGAATTAGTGTATCAATTTTAAGTTGGCTAACAAGTTTTAGAAAATACTTGCAAGTTTTTTTCCCTTATCAGTAGTCCTTATGGCACTTATCCTTCCATTGGGAAAATATTCTTCAATTTTATTTTTTCGTAAGATATATTAGTTTACCTCCGAAAGCCCTCCAATATCATGTTCAATTGTATATTTAATGATAGGTCCATTAGGATGAGGCGGATCCTTCCATTTAATAGTTACATATCCCGTGTTATTGCGTTGTGGTTCAGCACTGATGGTCTCTGGGTCCAAATTGTCAGCCGTATCTAAATTTTAAAGATAGCAACACCATATTTTTCATGTAATTTAGCTAATTTTTAATTTGTTTTCTATGGTTTCAAAGTAAGAAAAAGATAGTGAATGTGTCCGTACAACGTGTTTAAAAAGATGAAGCAAATATCTACCTCGATCGTTAATTCGCCACCTACATTTATCTGTATGTTTCCCTCTTTTTAAAACCAAAATTTGTCAGAATCGATTTGTATGTAATTTGATGAATGAATAAAACTCACCACTACCACATTCATTTTCATTCAGAATATTGTTTATGTGATAGTATGTAAATATTGACTTAATATTTCAAATTCAATTTCAGTTGAGAAGATGGTACTTTTTACTTTTGCTGTAGTCATATCTTATACAATTAATATCTTAAATTCTTACCGATATGCTTACCAGATTTAAGAGTTCTGCCAACGATAACAGCTCTATTGCTGCAAAACTTGCCCTTATTTGGATATCTAGGATTCCTATCATGACAAGCAATAACCTATAATTAATCACATATAATTTTTGATAAAGGCTTTTTTCCATTGTCAGATGTAGAAAATAAAAAAAATCGTCTTAATGAGTCTTTACAAATTAGGTTAACTGTTCTGAAATTCGTTTAGCATACCAACCTTTGCCGTTTTCTCTATTTTCATAAACGGTTACAGTACAGTATACTTTTAGTACTGTGTATTTAGTAAAACTTGTAATATTTTTATTTTATCTTTTCCACTGTCACTCCTAGCGTAACATAAGTGTATTGTTTGTAGTTTTGCTTTTTTCCAATAACCATTTATTTTCAATGTGTTTCTCAAATAAATATTGTCTATTGTCTATCTTGTAAAAAGAGTTCTAACCCATCATTACAGTAACTTCGGTATTTAGTTATTTAATGAAAGCATTCGAAAATAAAAATAAACACGATCAATAAATTGAATTGGTTACGAAGGTTCAATTTCTATTTTTGCTAGGTAAAAACGCGATTTTTGACAAATAGAAATTAACATATGAAATAAAAAAAAGAATTTTCTTTAATATTGCCTCAGCTATTATAGAAAAAATGTGTAAACATTGCAAAATGATTTTAAAGTGTTTGACTATATTTTTATTTTTATGCTACATAAAATATATGCTAGTATTGCATTTTTTGCTATGCCCTGTGTAAAATAACTATACCTAGATGAATAAAGATTGTTTGACCATTAAGGTACTGACCTTTTCAAACAAACATTATTATTTCAGTTGACCAAATGGCCACATACAGAAGTATGGTGACAGTAACTTCGGTATCATTTTTGGGAGTGCTTATATTTACACACGCTTTAATGTTCTTACAGAAAATTGATATAGAGAGTAATTCATTTTATTACATAATGATTATAATAGTTTTATTTTATTGGATGAAAACCTGTCAGATGATATTCAGTTAAAAATCGAATTGACTCGCTTTCACTTTCACTTCTCAGGTCTGCTAAAAACGATATTGACTCGCCTATTTAAATAGCCAATGAAAAAAAGAAATTCATGTGGTCACACGACTTTCGGCCATCAGAAATGCCGTATTATAAGCATGTTCGGGAAACAAATTAAAATGAAAATGGCGTTGGGCTAGCAGGAGACATCTGTTGTTCTCTATTCACATTAGAAGCAGTTTGCAACAAGTAGACTGCTATTTACAAACACGTGTTTACAAATACCCGCAAGGTGATCGAAACTAAGAACATGCGATACACAGTCGGAGTGTGCGTTTTAGTAGTTCTGCAAATTTCTTCTTGTCTTATCACTGGAATTTCAGACTGAGTAACGCAAGGTTGGTGTTTTTTTATTTACTGTCATCTTTTAAAGACTTAAAGGACGGAATTTCTAATTCACATGATTTATTTTTGTCATGAAAACATCTAAACTTTGGGGGGAAAAGACTTGTGCATATGTTGCAGAATCGATTGATGTTGCATAATCGATTACAGTATTACATGTAAACATAGTAGGTTCTCATAATAACGTGGGTTCCATAATATCGTGGTATTCACGTTCATTTCAACTAAATTTTTAATTGTGACGTCACTGTTTCTGCGTAGCTACGTACCACGATATTAGGAGCTACCAATATACATATTACATGTTGTTGTTGTACATATGTATAAATCAAATACAAATGTCATGAACCTAAACATATGTACTGATAGCTTCTTGATACATGCATTTTAAGATCGGAAAACACATTGAAAAGTAAATACAAATGCACAGCTACTTTTGATAATTTTACAAGATATGTCATCCTGAAAGAAAATTGTTGAAAACCCCTACAATTACCAAGTAAGTTGATACATATTATTATTTTGTAATAAAACAATTATGGGTCTTTTGTATCGGTCGATATGAGTTTTAATAGATCTAAATATTCTAATATTATTGTCCGCCTCCGGCGTCGGTCAATATTAATCTTTAGGTCTATTAAAACTCATATCGACATCTACAAAAGACCAAAATTGTAAAGTATTATTCATTACAATATTATGCATAAAATAAACTCTATTTAAACGCTGTATTACTTATTTCGGATAATGGAAGTTTTACAATATCCGCTTATTTGTAATTAAATATCATTGATATTATGTATTGAAATCATAAATACTTAACTAGAAAATAATCGAAACGATTTCTAGGACGTGTACAAGCCTCTGCATACATGTATAATGTCCTAGTTTTTGCTATGCAAGTAAAACAATCTAAGTGTTAGATCATGTCAACACTCAGTATTTATTTTCGTTCAATTGAGGTCGAACAGGCAAGAGAATCAAAATGACTACCCGTATATGGCAAGGCGCACTCGTGTATATTAATGAATTTGGAGGTTTTATTTGAAGTCCAAGGATGATGTTAACGAGTTAACAATAACAAATGGAGATATATATTTATTTAGAATCAAAATGTCAACAAGACAAAATATCACATTTGCTTAAAAAATACAAAATACTAACTCATCTGAATAAGTTCCCAGTACTGATTTGAACAACAGCCCCACCCCCACCACCAAAAACAATACACAGCTGAGCCAAGTCGCATGATACGCCCGTCGTCACTCAATCAAACCTCATGTGATTTAGGTAAGGGGTTATCATTTTAGAATGCGCCTTTAACTGGCTAATTAAGCTTGATATCTCTACAAAGTTTGAAAAAGGGATTGTCAAGTTAAAGCCAATATGCAAAAATTGCCTTAAAATTGACGAATAAAGTCCCATAACTCTTGCAAGCAAAATCGAAATTTCATGAAAAAGAATACAGATCATCAAACCATCATACCGAATATCTCTACAAAGTTTGAAGTGTATTGGCCAAATTGTTATCAAGTCAGAGCGCTACATATGAAACGGACGGACAGACGGACGGACGGACGGACGGACAATCGGACATCGGTATACCATAATACGTCCGTCATTGGTCGGGCCTATATAAAGTAACTACATACTAGTACATTAAAGGATTAAACAGTATCGAGTAGACCTTTAAAAGGTAATTCTGTGCTGTCTTTTATAATTTGAATTTTTTTTATTTGTGTGTGTTGGGGGGTAGGCAGTTCCAGAAAAAGTTTGCGCAAGATCAAAGTGAGGCCCATTATTGATTTCTAACTGATGACAGGTAAACCTGATATAACTTATATCAGAATGGTTCATTCTCTATGACAATCGCCCGTTTAAACACAATAGGCATTTTCAAGAAGCGCTTATTTCTGCAAAATAAACAGAAAATCAAATAAAGTGCAGCCTGCACTGAAAAGGAGATTGATTTTGAGGGCAATAGTTTGACAATTAAGACTGACAGGTAACGTATTAACAACAATCTAGTGCTGAAACCAGAGACATATGATTACATGTTTCAGCTGAAAGTAAGTCAACTTCTCCAATTGCCCTGTGTATTTTATGAAAAACAGACACTTAAAAAAACCCTGTATAACCCAATTATTATCTTCTTTGCATATAATGTTCACTATCAAAAAGAGTTTGATATACATTTTATTCCAATAATGTTGAAATATTTTAGGACTTGTAAATTCCATATTATGATAATTTAACACAAACCAAAAAATTCAAATACAAAATTTAATATATATCCATTATAAATTGTGACATCAGAAATTTCAGTTTGTATTTAAACTGTGATAATATGGAACTAATGATCAAAATTATTGGCTGAAACTGATATCTAACCCTTTTAACGGTGAAAATTTCATGAAAATCAGATAAGAACTGAGATTTAGATAATTTTTAAACAGATACCATTTTAATATGAAATGCACTGTGATTTTTTAAAAGTCGACCAACTGATGGCACTAGGCTGTATTTTATAATTATTTGTAAAATGCAATTATTTCCCATCTCCTTCAAGTAAGTGAGAACCGAACCGTCAGTCTAAAGAAACAATCCAAGGATAATGGCAACGTCGGAAAAACTAGAGGCTCCCAGGAGCCTGTATCACTCACCTGGCTTTCAGTTGCCAAAATCGTGGTAACACTGTAAGTTATACAGTTTATCATCAGTCTCTCAAACTTAAGTACCTCGAACACCACTAATATCTTGTACAGTATTTAAAGTCTGATTATGTTTTACTATATTTCTTTGTTGGGCTTTTTTGACAAAAACGTTCTTGCAAAGGACCACTTTCAACACCAGTTTTGAAATACGAACAATTTTCAACATCAGTTTTGAAGTCGCAACATCAATATCTATTTCGAAACCAAATTTCATTGAAATAGGACAATGTTTAAATTTCCCGCCTTATTGGCAACCATTTTGAAATGGCCGTAAGCAAACAATTTTCAACAAAAGTTTTGAAGTTGTGACATCAATACTTATTTGGAAACCAAATTTCATTGAAATCGGACAATGTTGAATTTTCCCGCCTTTTCTGGTGGCCATTTTGAAAATCGCGGTCAACGAACAATTTTAAACATCAGTATTAAAGCTGCAACATCAAAACCTATTTGGAAACCAAATTTCATTGAAATGTTGAATTTTCCCGCCTTTTGTGGCGGCCATTATGGCGGTCAACAAACTATTTTCAATACCAGTTTTGAAGTCACCACAGCATGGCAAACATTTCATCATGTTACACTTTATCTTCATCTTCTATAGTTTTGGAAATAAAAGACAAAAAATACAAAATTTTAAAAATTCGGTGAAAAAAGGGCAATAACTCCTACAAGGGTTTATTCAAAAAAGATCTTGATACGCTGAACATTTTTGCAATTTACACTTGACCTTTATTTGTTACACTTTTTGAAATAAAAAATAAACTAGAGGCTCACATGAGCCTGTATCGCTCACCTGGTGACAGGTTTTATTCATTGTCACCAATAGACCACCCATTCATACTATAAATCAGTTCACCAGATGTTACATTTTCATTCGTGGATGAGGTGCAAACTAAAAATCACAAACTTTGGAAGGGATCACCCAAAGACAATTGTAACCAAGTTTTGTCCCAATTGGCTCAGTAGGTTCAGAGGAGAAGACATTTGAATGCATTTCCCGTAGAGTCCCTATGTTAAACTATGTTCCACGCTGGCGGCCGTCTAGAATGAGGTATGAACATAAAAATCATAAACTTTGAAGGAAAACATCTATAGACTATTGTAACCAAGTTTGGTTCCAATTGGCTCAGTGGGTTCAGAGGAGAAGACATTTGAATGCATTTCCCAAAGGGTCCCTATGTTAAACTGTGCTCCACGCTGGCAGCCATCTTGGATGAGGTACAAACGTAAAAATCACAAACTTTAAAGGCGACCACCCAAGGACTACTGTGACAAAATTTGGTCCCATTGGCTCAATGTTTTCAGAGGAGAAGATCTTTGAATGCATTTCCAAGTTTTTACAAGGGCTTATTCAAAGAAAACAAAAACATTTAGCCCAGTCCTTTAATTTCAGCTTCCGCTACATAGACGATGTGCTTTCTCTTAATAATCCTAAACTGAAGGATTATTTACATCAGATCTATCCAAATGAGCTTGAAATTAAAGAAACAACTGAAACACCTACTTCAGCTTCGTACCTAGATCTTTTATTGTATATTGACGAAGATGGACGTTTGAAATCTAAGCTATATGACAAGCGTGATGATTTTAATTTCCCCATTGTGAACTTTCCCTTTCTTAGCAGCAATATACCTACCTCTCCAGCCTATGGAGTGTACATTTCACAGTTGATTCGTTACTGTCGAGCTTGTAATTTGTACAGTGATTTTTTGAACAGAGCAAAAACACTGTCCCAAAAGCTGCTTAGTCAGGGATTTGTTCAACCTTTGTTAATTTCATCCCTCAAGAAATTCTATGGCCGTCACCATAGCATCATTGAAAGATATGACATGTCAGTATCCCAAATGAAAGTGGACATTTTCAGCCAGATTCCCGTCTTCCCGGATTTGACTACCGACTTTGACATTTTCCCGGATTGAATCACCCACAGTGTGACGGGTGCTGTTAACAGAGCAGGACATGCTTACCCTTCCGGAGCACCTGATGTCACTCTCAGTTTCACTGGAGTTCACACTGTGAGTGCCTTTGTTCTGAATGTTGTGGTTTTTGGTTCTGTGCTTTGTGTCTGTATGGCGTCATTGTTTTTGTGTCTAACGTCATTGTTTTCTGTGTTCTCGTTTTTGCCCTGTCTTTGGACTTCGATTTTTGTGAATTTCACCCGTTTGTTCCTTCGGTATTCTACTGCCGTTGTTTCCCATAGGGGCCTATGTTAAACTATCTTCCCCCGCTGGCGGCCATCTTGGATGAGATGTGAACCTGCTGGACATATGTAGAAATTGTAGTTCTGGAAAACCTCAACAATTTTGCAATTTACATTTTACCTTTATCTCAAACAGTTTTTGAAATAACAGTAAAACGTTAAAAAATTGTGAAAATTCTAAGAAAAAGCGGCAATAACTCCTATGTGGGTTGTCAGATTTTCTTCAAAATTGCAGAACATGTAGATTTTACTATGCTGACGATATTTGTTATACAAACTTCACTTCTATCTTCTACCATTTTCAATATATAAGACTAAAAGTACAAAAACTGAAAATTTTACGGAAAAGGGGCAATAACTCCAAGACGGGTACATGGATATTCTCGAAAATTGCAGGGCAGATAGATCTCATCCTGCTGATTATTTTTACTTCCGTCAGAATTTTGATATCTGTATTGGTTTTGGAGTAATTTGCAAAAACGGCAATTTACCCCTTGTTTGGTTAGTATTGGCCCAGTAGTTTCAGAGGAGAAGATCTTTGAATAAAAGTTAACGGACGGACGGACGGACGACGGACGGACGGAAGACGAGTGATGGCAAAAGCTCACATGGCCTTTGGCCTGGTGAGCTAACAAAGAAACAAATACAAAACATGAGCACGGCACAGAAAAGAAAATGCAGGGAAGACACATATATATACAAAAATGAACAACACGGACCCAATAAAAACCATTGGTGAGATCAGGTGCACCGGTAGAGTAAGGATCTCCTGCTTCTTATAAGACACCCGCGGTGTTGTACATGTCAACTCCGGTATTAAAGTCAAAGCCGGCAGAGTAAAAACAAACTTTAGTGGCAAAGAGAAAGATCTGTTGTCATCTTGGAAACAGCTATCCCATAGCGGTCCACCAGATCGTGATATTGACCGTATAATTTCTGTAGTGATGACCTCAAGTTATGGGCAATATACCGTTGCTTAAGTAGCCTAGTATCGACCATAGGCCCTTGAGTAGCGAATGAGTTGGGAGATGTAAACTCCATATGCCGGTGCTTTTGGAATGTTGCTACAAAGAAAATGGAAGTTGACTATTGGAAAAGTGAAGTCATCGCGTTTGTCAGATAGCCTAGTTTGTAGTGTACCTCTGTTGTCAATTTCAAGGTGAAGGTCAAGGAACGAGGCTGATGTGGAAGTGTCTGTAGTATCCTTTATTTCGAGCTCTTTTGGATAGATAAGATGAAGAAAATCACCAAAGCGATGGTTGTTTAGTGATAAAATATTATCTTTATAACGGAAGCTGAAATTAAAGGACTGGGCTAGCTTTTTATCTTTATTTTGAAGAAGCCCTTTGATGAATTCAGTGGAGAAACAGATCGGTTAAAAGAGGCGCACAGTTTTTGCCCATTGGAATTCCGACAGTCTGTTGAAAAACAAGTCCTCCAAACTGGACAAACATATTACCGATCCGAAACTGTAATATTTAAATCACTTCTTTTGACTTCTTTTGGGATTTGACATAATCGGATTTTACTCAACCCTGGATTGACTCACTGATAGTGTGACGGGTGCCGCTAGCGGAGCAGGACATGCTTACCCTTCCGGAGCACCTGATGTCACTCCCGGTTTTCATGGGAGTTCACACTATGAGTGCCTTAGTTCTTAATGTTATCTTTTTTTCCGTGCATTGTAGCTGTCTCACGTCCTTGTTTTGTCTTTGTTTTTATCTGTTACCGTTTTTGCCATGTCTTTGGACTTCGATTTTTGTAGTCATAGCTCCCCTTGTTCCTTCGGTATTCTACTGCCGTTGTTTCCTTTGCATATTTTTTCTGTGATTCTGAGTCGTGTTTCACAAAGTATGCTTCAAACAATACTTAGGCAGCAAAATGAAACAAGTAGCAAGACGGATTTGGATGCTCACAGAGTTAAAATTCATCCATAGTAAAAAAAAAAGTTATTGTTAAATTTTTGGACATGTAATTAGACTATTTACATATAGAATAAATGATTAGTCTGTAAATTTAGTAACGAAAATTTATCGGAATGATATAAACAAGTTTTAAAAGCAGATACTTAAAAATGTATATCAAAATATATGTAAAGAAAAAGCATTTTATTGCAAATACCATTCTGAAATATTGGTTGTCTCTTAAAAAAGATACAAGATCTATCACTTCATGTGTATGGCCTACCATATTTATTCAAAAGTGTATTGATTTATATAATTCACCTGTACACATGATTCATAAAATAATAACATTCACAATTACTAATGTGTTGCATAACTACAGAACAGGACTGAATATGCTCTTTCAAAAAAGGTCACGTTTATATTCTTGAGCAAGGTCGTGATTTAACTGACTAATACTCATTACGCCATAGAAAACGTTCCCACTATTTTGTCAGAAATAAAACAATTTTTAGTTAATCCAATTACTGTTAATTTCGCAAATGTGGTTAGTTCCTATCGTTGTCTACGTTTGTCTTTTGTCTTATTCGTGTTCTTCATGTGTAGTTCCATAACAGATTCTGGCATGTAATTATAATTTTCAGCCATTGTAGGTGTTTCCTGTTATCCATTTTTTACATTTAGTAATCCTATTGCTGAGAGAATTGATCAATAGGTTGGTGTCTTTGCCAAAAATGTTTACAAAAGACATTTAAATATTTTTCAATAGGTCATGGATTTTATTTATAGGTCAGACATTTAAAATTCCTTTTGATCAAGAGAGCCAGCCTATTCATTACTGTAGAAGTAATATGACAAAATAAAAAAGCAGTGTTTTCTTTGTAAATGTCCAATGGCACAAAGGAGAATAATCTCCTTAATAAAAAGTGAAAGGTTTTAGAAGTTTACGATATTTTACACATATGTGAAATATACAGTACTGTAGTAAAGTAAGCAGAATATAAAATCCAATATCTGAAGAAAGTGAAATATACTTGAATTGAAGGTCTTATGAATGAGAAGATTTTCAGTAGTATCCAAATAACAAAAGTACCGAAGTTACTTGTTGATTCATTTTCTGCATGTGCGCATTTCGACAATTTATGTCTGATCAGTGCAGATAAAACCAAAACATTTGGAAGTCCATTAACCGGATACGTGTAAAAGCTGATAGAGAACAAATTACCGAAATGATCTAAATAGAAAAGTCAAAATTCAGCAAAGGACAGAGCTATGCTTGAGGGAAATACTCCTTTATACTCCTAAATACATGAAATTGCATCACTAATGCTTAAATCAATTTTACCTCAATATTATAATCTTCAAAATATCCTAGATTAGGTATTATCATTTCCGTTGTATTGACAATATCTTTTAACACGGGATGGGCATCATTTTCTTCAACATCTTTCTTTTCACTTGATTTTGTCCCTGCTTGAGGTTTCGCCACACGGTTTATCATTGGGTCTGAGTTTTGCAGTTCCCTTGTGTATCTTTGAAAATGTTTTTCGTAGTTGTGCTCTGCAGTTAAATGACGCTTCTCTTTGCCTGAATTCTTCGTTATGTTTCCAGATGGTTTAAGGAATGATGACTTTGGCTTGCTGGGTCTAATGATGACAAATGAATACGACAAAATTATGCAACTAGCAAAATGTTATCTAATATTATCAATTACTAAAAGTATCTGCATTCCAATAGATTATTAGATATACAACCAAAGTAATAAAAGAGAAAACAGGTAATAGATAAAAACAATCTTGATGATATTTTCTTTTATTTTAACTTTTTTTTATTAAAGGAATGTGAAATGACTCGCTCTAACACAGTGCAGGGAAGTATCGAGGGAGAGTTTACTATAAACAAAAAGTAGATGCAGAAAAAAATTACTCAGTATAATTTAACTACTTGCACATACAAATGTAGTGAGTAAATTCGTTTCTATCACACATCAACTTCCATTCATGAATTTATTTTCTACAGATTTGACTTTTTTGTTTCATCTTTTGTCCTGTAGAATAATTCAGGTACTTTTTGTACGGATGATAAACACTAACAATTTTGAATAGATATATCATGATAAGAATGGGTATTTTCCTAAACTACAAGTCGCGGGGCGATAAAAATTTAGACCCAAGACTTGCATTTTTGGCAAATACTCCGCCGTTATGATATATCTGTTAAAATACAAAGAATGTCTCTATAATTGAATCGCACAAATGACTCCGGGACAAATACCACGGTGAAGGGATATTTGAAAAAAAAACGGGTATTAACCAATTATAATGCAGCTTACTTACATAAGGTGTAATTAAAATTAAAATTACATCACAAGCTTATCCATATACAATAACAATGAAACAGAATTTGAAATTATGACATGAAATACTGTTATAAAGTTATACCATCAGCACCAACCGCAATTTTAACAAAAAAGATATACAAACGATAATACAATAATGTAAGTAAAAGTGTCATCGTAAGAATGATGATTTTATCGAGTATTCACATTACATGTATAACACATTATGACCTCTACATGTACATTCTGAACTGCATAATATTCATGAACAAAATTGAGACATGTACTGTAAAATAGATGATACAAACGCATAACGTCTCAGTCGTTATTACTGAAAATAGAATAAAAAAGATAACAGGAAACACCCACAATGGCCGAAAAACATAGCCACATGCCACAAAGTAAATAGGAACTGCACAACAAACAAGATGTGCTTGTGAAACACTATGCCCCCGGCAGCAACCATGTCTACCATACAACATAAATGATAAAATTGCAATCACTAGAAATTAAGGTTAAATAATAATTTGTACTAAGCTCCATTGGATCTATTCACGTACAGAATATCAAGCCTCTTGCAATTGTAATTAACGAGCTAAAAGCAAAATCTAGATTTTTACCATTTGACCCCTGTGACCTTGACCTTTGATCCGACCTTAATGAAATTTCAATAATGGTGTTCAGCTTTCTATGATCAATATACAGGCCAAATATCAAGGTCCTATCACATCTGGTTAGAGAAATATCAGCAATGTTAAAGTTTTCAAATTTTCACTCTGTGACCTTGACCTTTGACCTGACCAAATTTTTTGTGTGCATTTGTATTAAGCTTCATTAGATCTATTCATATGTAGAATATCAAACCTCTCGCTATTGTAATTAACGAGCTATAGCAAAATCTATATTTTGACCTTTTGACCTCTGTGACCCTGACCTTTGACCTGACCTTAGTGAAATTTGAATATGCTGTTCAGTTGCATATGACCAATATACATGCCAAATATGAAGGTCCTATCACATCTGGTTGAAAAGATATAGGCAATGGTAAAGTTTTTGTTAAAGCTTTCAATTTTGCACTCGGTGACCTTGACCTTTGACCTGACCAAAATTTTTTTGGTGGATTTGTATTAAGCTTTATTAGATCTATTCACATATAGAATATCAAGCCTCTAGCAATTGTAATTAACGAGCTATAGCAAAATATATATTTTGACCGTTTGACCTCTGTGACCTTGACCTTTGACCTGACCTTAGTGAAATTTGCATAATGCTGTTCAGTTTCATATGACCAATATACAGGCCAAATATGAAGGTCCTATCACATCTGGTTGAAAAGATATAGGCAATGTTAAAGTTTTTGTTAAAGTTTGCACTCGGTGACCTTGACCTTTGACCTGACACAAATTGTTTTGATGAATTTGTATTAAGCTCCATTAGATCTATTCACATATAGAATATCAAGCCTCTAGCAATTGTAATTTACGAGCTATAGCAAAATCTAGATTTTGACCTTTTGACCTCTGTGACCTTGACCTTTGACCTGACCTTAGTGAAAATTGCATAATAATGTTCAGCTTCACATGATCAATACACATACCAAATATGAAGGTCCTACAACATCTGGTTAAAAAGTTATGAGCCAGGTTAAAGTTGCGGACAGACAGACAGACATACAGACAGAGACAGACAGGACAAAAACAGTATGCCCCCGATCAAAAGATCCGGGGGCATAAAAAAACCAACAATAAAAATACAAAAGACAAACGTAAACAACGATAGGAACGCGGGACAGCCGGACTTGGTACCGGTACATTTATTTAAATTAGATAGAAGGAATACTTAAATTATTAAGTTTTGCTTAATTACTTATGCAAAGACTTGAAGTTGAAAAACATTTAAGATTAGTACATTTTTTGGCATGCCTGTAACAGAAATTTGGATATCAAAAGCTAACAAACAAGAACAGCTTTATAACTGTGTACACACTATCTATTTTGATTTTTATTGTTTTCTTTAAAAAAAACTTCTACTTGATAAAACATCATGCTTTAAATAAATAAATAAAAAAACATACAATAAACATACTTGAAAGGTATTTTTGGCGGTAAACATGTTACGTCAAATACGAGTTATAACTCTTGTTGATTAGTTAAAGTACCTTTAAGTGAATCTACAAGACTTCTTTTTCCGCAAGAGAAGAAAGGTGAAGGCCGAGACGACCGATGCGTTAAGCTTCCATCAATGTACAAGTGTTAAATCAGATGACCCCAGATACGATAGAAAGTAAGTGCTCTACTGAACTTGTGCCACAGATTCATCCAAGTTATCGAAGTTATATTTTCCAAAAGACTCCATATAATATATATCTACAGTTTTCACACTTATCACAGTTTAAAGTACGAGTCACTTAGTCTATAGTAAAATCGATTTTTTAACGTTTGTACGTGGCGAAAGGAGTTTTATATCCTGTTCGAATGAAGTTATAGTGGAATGCTTTTCTTGAGAAACTGAATGTGAAGGAAAGATAACGATTGTTTAAACATATAATAGTTTAAAATTGATCATGTATGGCAGTGTAATGCAGACTTATTTTTGACGCCATACGTCCTTCCCTGTTGTAATTTTAATCATTTGTGATCGTTTTGTCAAAAACCGTTTCATAGATACGTTACAACATATGAAAAAAGTATTTTGAGTGGTCATCTTATCGAACTGCACAAGGTAAGTGCGACTAACATAGGAGACAACTTAGAGTAAACACAAACTGCAACGATTGAATACAGCTATCTTGCAGCATAACTCATGCGGAAAAAGTGACATATCTTAAGCCTTAAATAGCTTCATGTGGCTACTGTGGTACAAATCAATAGTGAGCAAAACTATTATAATTTCACACTAAACAATTGCCAACAAATTTGAATTTATAAAGATGTCAGCATAGCTAGACATGTATACTATATGAAAAGTTATTCACAACCACTACAGAATTACAGGAGACAAAGTAATTCACCAGCCATGCAGCAATGTGGAAATAAAAACAGTCTACGTGCAAGTAAAATTGGCAAAATTAAAATGCACTTACTACTTACCGAAACGGTTTCCTGTTCGAAGTAAACAAAAATTATATATTTATTACAACTGAATAGCATTATGAAATTAAGATATTTCCTTCTGCAACCTTCTAATATCTGCATACAAAATTGTTTGCTGGAATGCCATTATGTGTAAAACAATTGGTACGAAATAAATTTTTACATATATATTCTGAAATATTAAATTCCCTGTTGAGACAGGCAAACTTTATTGTAATAGAGAAAAAATACAAAAATTATAAGTTATTTTTTCTTTTTAGCTTTACTTTATTGAATATATTAAAATATGTCTAATATTTTAATGAGTTAGTAACCTGGTATATACTAATATAGTACTCGTATATAATTTTAATACAGTCAATTACAAAAAAGTAACAAAGTAACGTTCTCGTTATTAATGAACAAAACATATGCGGTATATTCTATTTTAAATTAGCACTGTAGTAATCTTTTGGAATACTTTAATAGTTAGTGTATGCTTTCTCATTTAGGACTACACAAAAACATAAAAAAACAAATTCCAAGGAGTATGATTAAATCGAAACAATTTTCTAAAGCGCTGTGAACGATTTATAATTAACATGTGCTTCAAAAAATACAATTTACAGAATTTATTATAATATTTCCTTATTCCGCTTTTGAATAGGACTTTTAAATTTTTATTCCTCTTGCACATAAATTGTAATTTAATCATTTCACATTCAAAAGGGAAAAAAATAAGATTGGTTTCTTCTTCTTTAACTGAAACATATCTACATTTAATCTATGAAAACACCTTGCTACATACGGAACCATTTCAGCATCTTAGGTACCTAAGGTACTGTTTGCTCACGGAACCAAGTCAGCAGCACAGGTACGTAGATGTTGTGTCAAAATCAAGGTTCTAGGTTAACAAACTTATGTATCTACAGTGCTGTGTCAAAAAACCTCGTTACGTACAAAACTACTTCAGAAAGGCCATAAACATTCCTGAACGGTAGTCAAAAACGTAAGATGGAAGGTTCTAATGTAGGTATATCTTTCAAATGATTTTACAAGTTGTGTTAAGAATTGTCATGTGTGATTTAACATCCAGATACATATTATGCTTCAGAACGGTAAATAAAGTATGATTAAAACTACCTTTTATGGTAAACGCTGTTCTGCAAATGATTTTGGAATTCAATTTGTATATTGCGCTCTCTTGCCTGCAATGCAAGGTCTTCTTCGCTAGTTCCACACTTGCAACACTGTCCATCTTCTTCTTTTGTATTGTTTTCAAGTTCTGTTGTGCTTTCTTCCACATCACCTTCCTTCTTTTCAAGCTGTTCCAGCGCTAAGTTAAAATTGTCAAGAACATCAGTTTGAAGTAAGTACCGGCAAGTAAAAAAAAAAACTCAAAGTTTCTTTAAGTACATTAAGGCCACTGATTTATTATATTTCAAAGACGGTAAATCATTATCTTACAAAATGGTTAGATCCTCTTTGACGCTTGGTTTTACAAAACTTTAGATAGCTGCTACTAAGGATATAATGTTAATGAACATGAGGCAAGGTCTCTACAAATACGAGTATATTAAACACCAAACAATGGAACAACTTCACCATAAGGCATTCAACAATGAGCTATGCGCATACCTAAAAGTAAGTTGAAGACGCCTCGAAGCAGAACGCATTATGAAATGTCGAACATGTTTCTAATTACTCATGGATACGGAGAAGTAAACAACCATCAAAATTAACTAAGTGTTCTTAAAGCCCAACAAAGACAATCACAACATATAAACAACAGCAGGGCACTCAATATCAGTTGTAAGAAGCTTGGTATAATAAAAACACGAAATGTGGGCACTATAAACCGGTGGTCAGAATATCATTTGGAAATTACAAAAAATAAAAACAAAAAACATACAAAAGAAATATGTTAAGATAGCGACAACATGAAACTCTCGAATGGGGAATATTTACGGACTCTATATTGCATGCGAAACAAACTCCAGTTTAAATCTAATAAACAATGAAAAGATTTGGGGTAATGCAAATTAGACAAAGTCTGACAAACACATAGTAAAATCAAGCAATTGAACAACGGTTTCATTGCTGTTCTTCATCTTGAAGTCACCATGAAGCTTTCAACATTGAGTTTTGCTCATACCGCATTGTCAGTTCAAAACTGCCCTTAGCACCGACTTGAGAGGAATTCATAATAAAATTTTGATCAATGCTACATTCATGCTTCTGTTTACTCATGGATGCGGGATAGTCAATAAACATTCCATCAACTGGCAAATTGTCTCTGTGGAGTCTTTAATATCATGGTGACTTTAAGATGTAAAACAACAATAAAAACTTTGTTCTATTGCTTTGTTCTACCATGTATTTGTAGACTCTATCTCATGTGCATTAACTCCATCTCCTTCATTGTTTATTTCCGTACAAAGATTCCATGTCTGAGAAATGTATGCTCTCTATATATTTTAGTTATAGCGTACTTGTTCTTTATAGAATTTCCATACATGTGATAGGTCTATGGAGCCAATGCAGGAGATAGCCTTGATTTTCAGAGAGATTAGCCATTTTTTCAGGTAAAATCAGGGAGATTTTTTATCGCCATATTACAAAAATATACTATATATACTGCCAGGGATTAAGCTAGGATTTTGAGACCATTAGTCACTTTTGGGTGTCAATTTCCCAGGACAATGTGTACTGTGAAGATTTTAATTTTATGATTCATAATTTTTATGTTTTTGTTTTTTTTTAAATATGTAATTTTTATGTATTTGGTTTTTTTAAATATGCACATCATTGTTCCAGATAAAGATTTATATTGATGTGTTAAGTTAACTGTTAAGATGATATCAAACATTATAGAAAGATATTTCTTTCTAATTACACTATCCACTCATTTACCTGCAAATGAGATAATTTCTGTAGCAGTCACCAAGATGCCATTTTGAATTTTTATATCTTAGTTTTACTTTCTATAAATATGTAATTTTAAAGAAATTATTTTGCAAAATATCAAACAAATGTTGTTTACAAACACTTTTTTTTAGCTTTAAAAGTGGTTAAATAAAAATTTCTGTTATATTGAAGAAGCAAATATCAACAAAAGTTCAATTCTGAAAAATAAATTCATGGAATTGAAAAGACAATTTTTAAAGGGAGATAACCCAACTCTAAAAAAACGTGATCTGTAAAAAAAATCAATGTATTCAAAGGGAAAGTTTGACCTGTTAATTATGAAAAAGTTGCTGAAAGAAAGATTTTGATGTTCAAAGAATTACTGATAGTTAATTGCTATACAGGTAAGCAGGGGTTTTTCTGATTGACCAATTTTAGTGATACCATGACTAGGAACACAGGTAAACAAATCACCGATGTCGTTTGTTTACAACTGACATGCTAGTAATCATTTAATTAGCATTACAGGTGTAATTAAAGTGTCAATTTGGACAATTAGATTACAGTGATAAAGATTATGAGCGTCATGTGACTATATTGGCTAATAATATCGCACTATGATCTACTATCATACTTTCAAATTTTGGCACTCTTTTATTTTTTTCTAACTTCCAAATGTTTCCTGTTTACAGTGCCCAAATCTAACTATTTTATATTGTCAAGTTTTCTTATAATGGACTTGATGAGTGCCGCGTGTTTGTCAAAACATCAGCAAACGAATACCAATGCAAAAATGATGGAAGGGGGAATTCCAAAATCAAAAATCCAACATCACGGCAAATCCTATCCAAAACGAATTGAGAGGTTACAAATGCGCAATTATTCATAATGCTATTTCCATAGGGGGGTACCCCAGTGTGACGCAATTCTAAAAATAGATGCAACCGAATTTTAACTCCGGGGGTCCCTCTAATAATTTGTCGGTACTGAGATCTTTCAAATTTCGGAATGAAAAATGGGGGTTCCCATTGCTCTTCTTGGTGAAAATAGGGGCTATAAAAAGGGTCGGTATTTTTATGGAAAATATTTTAAATCCGACCCCTGACATAAACATATCCGGGATTCAGGTCAAAGATATAAAAAGTGAATAAATATTAATGAATTCTATATTACTAGTGTATAGGTGATTTTATTATAATAAGTTTCCACCAATCGCACGTACTGCATTGATTAATTCTGAATTTCATCTTGGGGTAAAAAGCTAGATGCATTCCGAACAACATTAATTGCGCAATTGTAACCTGAGACAGCATGACAAAGGCATAACAAATAAACAAAAATGAACAAGAACGCAACAAAACTAAAGCACTAGCAATGTGAACCCTACCAAAACTGATGTACCATCACGTGCTACGGAAGGGTAAGCAAGATCTGCTCCACGCATAACACCCGTCACACAGCCAGCTAGAATATTGTGTAAAATGATCTGTTAGCTGACTGGTTGGTAACGTCATTTTCTTACCCTCAGACATAACCAATTAAAATTAACCTTACGCGTTACTTCACTAACCCTCAAATAGTACCGGGTACAAGTATGAAAAAGCTTCTGGGAACATATTGTGTATTCGGACAATTACTACGTCAAATCGGTACCACATACATTACCTACGAAGACAGAACTAAAAGATGACATTTTGACATACCATACAACACTAAAACCTACAGCACTGACAGAGTGAATTCCTATCAAAACCAGGCGTGTCATCAGGTGCTCCGGAAAGGTAAGCATGATCTGCTCCACGCGTGGCACCCGTCATACTGCTAGTGACAAGTCCGGTTTTGTCATAGTCGGTGATTGTCAGTCCTGTTATCAACTCTGGATCTACCCAAAGATATCTATTCTGATCTGTGAAATAAAAACATTGTAACGGTCTCACAAATCATGGTGACGACCGTTAAACTTCTGAAGTGACAATTGCAACAGTGACTGAACATACCCTTGATGTATCAGTTTTTAAGACAGTAATTTCGCTCTCTTGACAAAATTGCTGTACATACTACAGGCACGACAATAGCGAATGAGTTGTGAATGAAGATGCCATATGCTAGAGATATGGGAATATTACTGCTCAAAAATAGTAATGGTGCATTTCACAAAATTTCGAAGTTTCAAGGGCCATAACTCCAGATACTTTTGTACCTCTTAACCCAAAATTAAACTTGGCCTGTGTTTTGTGGTAAACAATTTGCATACCATGATTAAAGACAGTATGCTAGTTCATTCACCAGTTATCAGTCAGAAATCCTAAAATTTGCAAAATTTCAAAGTTCCAAGGGGCATAATAACCCCAAAATCACTTGGACCTCTGAATCCAAAATCACACTTGATCTGAATATTATGGTAAACAACTTGCATACAATGTTTGAAGACAGTATGTTATTTCATTCATTAGTTTTTACAAGTGCTAATAAAACAGAAACAAAAATAACTAGCCCAGACTTTGTTGTTACTTTCATCATGTGACAAAAAGCTTACATACCAAATTAGAAGACCTTATGTTATTTCGTTCACAAGTTATCAGTCGGAAATCTTCAGGGGACGGACGCACGGGCGGACGGAAAGACATACGGGCAGACGGTCGGACGGAAACACGACTGAGGGTATCACATAATACCTCGCCACTACGTGTTAAACGGGAAGTTCACTATTGGAAAGTCGAAATCGTCAAGCTATATGTTGTTATTGTCCACTAGCTTGGTACACTGGTGCTTTTGTCTGGCAAAAGGATGAAAGTGATTGTAAAAGCATTTTTCCAGTTTATATTTTTGACGATCCTGCATCCGTGAATTAAAAATGACTGTTGCGTGGTTCGACATTTAGAAATAAATTCTGCTCAAATTGACGCCAAGAGACCTTTTGACCTTTGTGACCTTGACCTTAATGAAATTTGCATAATGCTGTTCAGCTTTATATGATCTGATCAATTTACAGGCCAAATATCAAGGTCCTATAACATTTGATTGAAAAGATATAAGAAACGTTAAACGTTAAAGTTTTTGTTGAAGTTTTCAAATTTGCAATTAGTGATCTTGACCCTTGATTTTTTGTTTTTTTGTGTAAAACAGCACCAAGCTTCCTTGTATCTCAAAATCTACACTAATTTATAGTATCTCGGCAGCTTTGTAACAATATCTATGGATGGTTATATTTCTCTTTGATAATTACGACTGAACTTGCATGATATTGTTATATTTGGAAGAAAAAAAAGCCAACCTAAAAATATAAAGTGCAATTTATACTTACGAGCACTGCAGTAATCTCTAGGGGCAAAGAAATGTGGATGAAAATCTCTCTTCCGCCAATATACTTCGTAGTGAGTAACTATTCCATTAGGTTCTGCAGGTGGATTCCATGAGACATGTAATTCACCCTGTCGTTCTGCCTTGACAGTCAAGTCTGATGGCACATTAGGCACTATATATGGTATAAATACAGGATACTCAGTAAATATAACAAACACATCATGTTAACTATAAATGTGCTACAAGTATCATTTTATGATTTCTAAAAAATATAAAAGCGAACATTGTATCATAATTTAATTATCCAGAAATATTTGTAGATTGTTTACATTCTCATGAGGGTCTTAAATGTGATTTTAATGCCAAATCTTTCCTTGAAACATCAATTCCATAATTTGGAAAACTTGAAAACATGAAAGCACCTTAAAAAGTATTTCAAATTATCATTACATTTAACAAATTACGTATAGAAAGATTCAAAAATCTGTATTATAATTTACTTACTACTTGCTTTTGTCTTGAAATATATTAGTTTACTTCTACCTCCGGCATGGGTGTCAGAGGTCGTATAAGTTTGTACAAAAATTGCATACTGTGTCCATGGTTTCAATTTAACCAGCAACATAGATGTCTGGCCTCCTCCAGACCTATCTCGGGTTTTCCAACTATAATTAAAACACTAATTATAAAATCTGTGAAATTTATAGGTAATACATATCTAATATTTTTAGATTATTGAAGAACAAGTGGTTCACAAGGAAGCAAAACAAGACGATTTAATAAAAAAACAATAGATGGATATGGAGTAAATGAACATGATACAAAGTCTCTAAAAATATATGGTTGAATCAACCACAGGAACAACTTTTTTATTGTTGTTCTTCATCTTGAAGTCACCACGAGGCCTTCAACAATGAGCTTTGCTTATACCTTGTTCAAGATTGTCCCTAGCTGTGTTTTGAGAAGAATGCCTTGCTAAATGTCGAAAATTGCCACATCCATGTCTTTCCTAGTCATGGGTGCGGGGTCGTCAACAAACATAAATAAAACTGGCAAAATGTTCTTACAATCACCGTCATTTATTGTCCGACAAACGTACAAGCGGCTCAAGCGATTACAACATACAAACACAGGACACTCATCATGTCGATTCTATAAGAAAACGTGGCATTATAAAATAATGAGATGTTGGCACTATAAACAGGTGGTCACATAATATTTGGAAATAAATGCTACGCGTAGCAAAATATCCCCGCTGCTCTAGTAATTTGAACCGCCACATATTTAAGGTACTAGAGGCATAATTCTTACAAAATTAATCGAACAAGACTCATCTTCAAACTACATCTAGCTTCAGGCATCCTTCAGCTAAAGCTATTGTAAAAGAAAATCAAAATCCAATGACAATATATTTGGTAGAACACTAAAAAGGATATTTTGTCAATTTTCAATGTTTAAAAGGGCATTACTCCATTGAAAATATTCAACCAGGTTTAATCTTCAAACTTACATGAGGCATTAGAACCGATTCAATAAATCTGTCCTCACCGTCGATTTGTGACGTGTATATCTTTAGTCAGACAAGAATAGAATTCCTGGGTCCCCCGCCGCTCATGCAATATACTAGTATACTGTATATGAAATTGAAATATTTTCAAACATTCAGGGCAGTTCCAAAATTAAATATGTGGGGATACAAAAAGGATCGACCACGGCAGATGTTCCAACATGACCAAGGTATTAGTGGAAATAACATTTGGTATAATTTTCATGAGAATCTGTCGACATTTGTAGCCATTAGAGCGCTTACAAGGTAAATTTTTGGATAAAACAGTCATTATTTTCGACAAAGTCCCATAACTCCGTCAAAAAATATCTACCAAAACTGATTTTCGAACTTGACCAAGGTATTAGTGGTATAAGCATTTTATATAAAATCCGTCAAAATTTGTAGGCATGAGAGCGCTAACAAGGTCAACTTTTGGCTAAAACGGTGTTGTTATTTTGGTCAAAGTCCAATAACTCAAACGAAAGTCTCGACCGAAACTGATATTCAAACTCGACCAAGGTATTAGTGATATAAACATTTGGTATAAATTTCATGAAAATCCGTTACAATTTGTAGCCATGAGAGCGCTTACAAGGTCAAATTTTGGCTAAAACGGTGTCGTTATTTTCGTCAAAGTCCCATAACTCCTTAAAAAAATATCGACCAAGGCCGATTTTCAAACTCAACCAAGGTATTAATGATATAAACTTTTGATATAAATTTCATGAAAATCGGTTACAATTTGTAGCCATGAGAGCGCTTACAAGGTCAAATTTTGGCTAAAACAGTGTCGTTATTTTCGTCAAAGTCCCATAACTCCTTCAAAAAATATCGACCAAGGCCGATTTTCAAACTTATCCAAGGTATTAATGGTACAAACATTTGGTATAAGTTTTATGAGAATCCGTCAAAATTTGTAGCCATGAAAGCGCTTACAAGGTAAATTTTTGGCTAAAACCGTGTCGTTATTTTCGTCAAAGTCCCATAACTCCGTCAAAAAATATCTACCAAGGCTGATTTTCGAACTTAAACAAAATATTAAGGGTATTAACATTTGGTATAAATTTCATGAAAATCGGTCAAAATTTGTAGGCATGAGAGCGCTTACAAGGTAAATTTTTGGCTAAAACCGTGTCGTTATTTTCGTCAAAGTCCCATAACTCCGTCAAAAAATATCTACCAAGGCTGATTTTCGAACCTAGCCAAAATATTAAGGGTATTAACATTTGGTATAAATTTCATGAAAATCGGTCAAAATTTGTAGGCATGAGAGCGCTTACAAGGTCAATTTTTAGATAAAACAGAGTCATGATTTCGGTCAAAGTCCCATAACTCCGTCAAAAAGTACCGACCAAGGCTTATTTTCGAACTTGACCAAGGTATTAGTGATATAAACATTTGGTATCAATTTCATGAAAATCCGTTATAATTTGTATGCATGAGAGCGCTTACAAGAAAGTGTGAGGGACGGACGGACGGACGCACGGACGCACGGCATTTGTATGTCCCCGCTCTGCGTTTCGACGGGGAACAAAAAGAAAACACAATCCCATCAAATGTGGTTGGAAACAGAAATGATATTTCGGCCATTGTAGGTGTTTCCTGTTATCTTTTTTATTCCACAGTATAGCATTTTGTAAATATTTTTAAAAAGGAACTGCCAGTTATTGATATAGAAGCAAACAATGAATCAGTCACAACGTCACTGCATTTGATTGGTCAAGAAGGTCAGGTAGGCAACATTTATTGAATTGATCCTATTTAACTCAAGCATGATAAATATTATCTCGATTCAACAAGAAAAAAAAAATGCTAGAGCGATTTTCAATTTGCAAAGCTAAAAAGGGGCATAACTCCTATAAAAATGTTCGACAATGATTCATTCTCAAACTCGCTTGAGGCATCCTAGAACTTAGGCTTTTGTGTAGCTATTATCAAAATCCATGACAAATAGATTTTCTAGACCACTTTCAAGGATATTTAGTAAATTTTCAAAGTTATAAAGGGGAAAACTCCTACAAAAATTTTCGACCAGAACTAATCTTCGAACTCATTTGAGGCATCATATAACTGAAGCTTCTGTGTAAATATTATCCAAATCCATTTAGAAATCAAGATGCTAGCGCGCTTACAAGGCAGACGGATGTACGGATGGATGCACAGACGGACAGACGCCTAGCATTACCATATCCCCGCATCACGTTGCGGCGGGGATAATTACAAAAATAACTAGAATACTGACAAAGTCAGAAAGGGCCCTGCCCCCTTGTGTGTCCCATAAACCTGACTACGGAATTTCATGGAAATAAGATTTTCCTAAAAAACAAAAGGGAGCTACCTTTGATCAGGACCAACCTTGTGGGAATTTTTATTTATTGTACGACGTATAGCTAATTCTCAAAATATGCACTTTTTCATATAAAAATAAAGTTTTTTTCCAAAAAANTTCAGATTTTTCACAAAAACCAAAGGGAGCTTCCTTTGGTAAAGTTCAACCTTGAGTATCAAAATCATTAAAATCCCTGAAGGCAATCTTGAGTTATCATACGACATAGAGCTAATTCTAAAAATATGCACTTTTTCATATAAAAATGAAGTTTTATCCCAAAAATCATTTTCAGATTTTCCACAAAAACGAAAGGGAGCTTCCTTTGGTAAAGGTCATCCTTGAGTATCAAAATCATTAAAATCCCTGAAAGCAATCTTGAGTTAGCGTACGACATAGAGCTAATTCTCAAAATATGCACTTTTTCATATAAAAATGAAGTTTTTAGCCAAAAATTATTTTCCGATTTTCTTCAAAAACGAAAAGGAGCTTCCTTCAGTCAAGTGCAACTTTGAGTAAAAAAATCATAAAAATCCGTAAAGGCATATAAAGAGTCATCGTACGACATAGAAAACGCTGACGGACGGACGGACAGACGGACGGACAGGCTGATTACTATAGGGCACCGCCATTTCATGGCGGGGCCCTAATAAATGCAAAAATTTTAAAGTATGATAGTCTATTCATATGAGAAATTCTCTCAAGAACACCATAATTAAAACATAAAGAGAGCATAAATCTTTCGCAAGGGGGATATTTTTACACAAGTCTCAAATAAACAATGAAAGGATAATGAGTAAATGCACACAAGACAAAGTCTCTAAAATTCATGGTAGATCCAAGCAAAGAACAATTATATTATTGTTTTTTTCTCTTGGAAGTCATCATCCCTTAAAAGGTGTCACTACAAGAAATAACATGGACATGTATTTGTAGAGACTTTATCTTAATTGCATTTACTCCATATCCCTTTATTGTTAATGAATTAGATGAAAAAGGATTATAACTCTGGTGTAAATCATTTTTTGAGTGGGGAAATTCTATTGAGGTTTAAGATAAACTACAAATAATACCAAGACCAGTCTCATCCATCGACAGTCATGATTCTTCTACACATTAGGCCATAAAAAAATAATTTATTGGTTCACAGGCCCTCCCTCATCTAGTTTGAGGCTTGAAAAAAGCCCCTCATTGACCCTATTTTTTGCCATTTCAATAAAATAAAAACAAAAAATCACCTCCCTCACTAAATTTTTGGTGGTTTTTACAATGTAAAAAGCTGCCTCATCTATTTTTTGGCAAATAAAAAGATAAAAAAAATCACCTCCCTCCCTCATCATTTTAAATGAAAAATTGCCTGAGAACCAATTAATTAATTTTGTATGGCCTTATGGAACCCTTGCATATAATTTGATTAAATCTAAATGGGACAATTTATTAAATTGACTTTTTAATTTTTTGATTTGCAGTTCATTTGCAACATAAAAGCAAGGATTCTTCTCTAAAATAACTACGTTCACACTGCTAGTGCTTTAGTTGTGTCACGTTCTTGTTCATTTTTGTTTATTTGTTTTGTCTTCGTCATACTGTCTCAACTCGTGTTGGATGTGAATTGTCGTAATTTTGGATTTATGATTTTATAATTCCCCCTTTCCTCGTTCTTGCTTCGGTATTCGTTTGCCGATGTATTACAATAATCTTTGTTCCCAGACATGTGATGATATGAATAAGACAGTCAATCAGGTTTGCTTTATGTTTTATCAGTAGAGATCATGGCTTTACGATTAAGGCATAACAATGAAATTAAAGGTATCACTGTCAAATTTAGATAACAAAAATCACAGTATCAAAATATCAAAACTGGCAGATGATACAACTCTATTTTGCAGTTCAAAAAATGACATTGAATCATCAATGAATGAAATAGGAAAATTTGGTTCGTTTTCTGGGTTAAAATTAAATAGAACCAAGACTGAAGGGCTGTGGGTTGGGAAACTGAAATCAAGTAGGGACGAAACTACAGGACTGGACTTAAGGACCAATTAAAGCTCTTGGAATATACTTTGGTCATTGTAAAGGGGGGTGTAATAAATTAAATTGGGAAAAAAGATTAGATAAGATGAGTAAATTATTTGATTCTTGGAAAAAGAGGCACTTAACTATATTGGGAAAAATTTTAATAATCAAAGGTCTAATCATGCCGATGTTTACCTTTTTAGGAAATGTTTCAACAGTGCCAGAATTATACTTGAAAGAAATAGAAAGCCAATATTTGAAATTCGTTTGGAATGGTAAACCAGATAGAATAAAAAGAAATTCAATCATAGGTTCATACGAACTAGAAGCTCCCAGAGGCCTGTATCGCTCACCTGGCTTTCATTTGCCACAATCGTGGTAACATTGTAAGTTATACAGTTGATCATCCCTCTCTCAAACTTTAGTACCTCGAACACCACCAATATCTTGAACAGTATTTAAAGTCTGATCATGTTTTACTATATTTCTTTGTTGGGCTTTTTTGACAAAAAACGTTCTTGCTAAGGACCACTTTCGACACCAGTTTTGAAATTGAGACTTTATTTTGCAAATGGCAGTCAACAAACAATTTTCAACATCGGTTTTGAAGTCGCAACATCAATATCTATTTGGAAAACAAATTTCATTGAAATATGACAATGTTGAAATTTCCCGCCTTTTTTGGCAACCATTTTGAAAATGGCTGTCAGCAAACAATTTTCAACATAAGATTTGAAATTGCGACATCAATACCTATTCGGAAACCAAATTTCATTGAAATCGTACAACTTTGAATTTTTCTGCCTATTTTAACAGCCATTTGAAAATGGCAGTCAACAAATAATTTTCAACATCGGTTTTGAAGTTGCGACATCAATACATATTTTGAAACCAAATTTCATTGAAATTTGAAAATGTTGAATTTTCCCGCCTTTTTTGGCGACCATTTTGAAAATGGCGGTCAACGAACAATTGTTAACATCTGTTTTGAAGATGTTATACCAATATCTATTTGGAAACCAAATTTCATTGAAATCAGACAATATTGAATTTTCCAGCCTTTTTGGCGGCCATTTTGAAATGGCTGTCAACAACAATTTTCAACATCAGGTTTGAAGTTGCAACGTCAATACCTATTTGGAAACTACATTTCATTGAATTCGGACAATGTTGAATTTTCCCGCCTTTTATGGTGGCCATTTTACAAATGGCGGTCAATGAACAATTTTCAGTCGCAACATCAATATCTATTTTGAAACCAAATTTCATTGAAATCGGACAATGTTGAATTTTCCCGCCTTTTTTGGCGGCCATTTTGAAAATGGCCGTCAATTAACTATTTTCAACACCAGTTTTTGAAGACGCAACAGCATGGAAAACATTTCATCATTTTACACTTGATCTTCATCTTCTACAGTTTTGGAAATAAAAGACGAAAAATACAAAAGTTAAAAAAATTCCTTTAAAAAAGGGCAATAACTCCTACAAGGGTTTATGGACTTTCTTCAAAATTTCAGGGTGGGTAGATCTTGATATGCTGAACATTTTTGCAATTTACACTTGCCCTCTATCTGTTACACTTTTTGAAATAAAAAATAAAAAATGCAAAAATTTTAAAAATTTTACGGAAAAAGGGCTATAACTCTTGAGATAGGTTTTTAGATTTTGTTCAAAATTGCACAGTGGGTACATCTCACCATGCTGGTCATTTTTACTCCGTCAGATTTTTGATATCTGTAATGCTTTTTGAGTTATTTGCCAAAAACAGCAATTTACCCCTATGTGCTATTTTAGTAACGGCAGCCATGTTGTTTGGTCCTCGGACCAATCAAACACAATTTTGAATCAAGATACCCTGGTAATAATTCAGGCCAAGTTTGGGTAAAATTGGCCTAGCGGTTTCAGAGGAGATGATTTTGAAAAAGTTTACGACGGACCGACGGACGGACGGACGACGGACGCCGACGGACGCCACGTGATGGCAATAACTCACATAGCCTATTAGGCCATGTGAGCTAAAAAGGGGGGTTACAAATGATTGACGTTGGAAGTTATTTCAATGCTTTAAAGGGTTGTTGGGTCAAAAGATTGATAAAAGGTAAAATTATGAACTGGAAAGTTATTCCTCTAAAATATTTTGGTGTTTTAAGTACCAGCTGGTTAATTTTTAATACTACCAATAATGTGATTCATGAATACTGCAAAATATCCCAGAATTTTATAAGGAGATAATTAAGTGTTGGAACTTGGTAAATGGGGGTTCATCAAAATGTCCAGTAATATTTCGGGAAATTAGAAAACAGACTTTATGGAATTATAAATTTATTAGATTCGACAATAAAAGTTTAATTTTTGACAATTGAGTAAGAAGTGATATTATCTATGTAAATGATATAATTGATGATAACGGATTCATATCACAAAGGGTTAATTTAGAGAAATTAGAAAACAAAATTAATTCGATTTCAGAAATATGTACTATTAAGAAATCCATACGAAAAGAGTGGGTTAGTATTTTAAAGACAGAAGATTCAGCGAAAACTGAATTAAATATAAATCGAGATAAGATTTCATTAAAAAAATACAAATAAAGATATCTCAGTGATATCTAATAAGGCTTTATATAAAATTTTAATAGATAAAAATTTTGAAAAGCCGATAGGACTAGAAAAATGGGTTCGTATATTAAACATTCCCGATGTTTTGTTTAAAGATAATCTATGTGTGTTTATTTTTACATATTTCCAAGAAAATAAGTTAAAAATGTTCAGATGGAAATTAATACAATATATTATTCTAACAAAAAACTACTATTACTATGGAAAATATAAAATAATGCTTTCTGTAACTATTGTGGAAATGGAAAAGATTACATGCATTATTTTATATTATTCCTTATTTAATAAATTTCTGGACAAAAAGGTATTTTCTTGATGAGTAAAATATCTCTCAAGATAGAGTTAATAATATCTTATTTCGGTAACAAGATTTGGGATACAGAATATTTCTGGTTCAACTGTGTCTTAACGTTTATAAGTTTCTCTTTATATAAATCTTATTATATTTCAGAACAACGTACAAAATACGTTGATCTATTCAAAATATTTATTCAAGAATTTAATTTACGTATAGGATTTGGAAGTTGTAACAAAAAATAGCATTGATAAAACAAAATATTAATAGAATGTGATTTGAATTTTTATATTTTAAATTATATGATACAAATGTTAAATTTTGCAACTAACTACAACCCTGGGTAGTTAGTGAAGTGTAACAGGGGACATTAAGAATAGCTTGGGTCATTAATGATAATTGTAACAAGCATAATTTTGGAATAAAATATTATTTGTTGTTAAAAAAAGACAGTCAATCTGTTGCTGGACAACATTTTTGTTCGTTTTGGCAACACTATTTATCAACAGGTCATTAGTATTCCCATTGGTATATATTGCGTCCCCATTATTGCAGATCTTTTCTGTTCTATTACGAATGAGGCCATGAAAAACTTTAAGAATAGAACCATGCAAAACAGTGATAAACTTATTTCTGTTTTCAGTGATAACAGCAGGTATATTGACAGTATCCTTACAATTGACAATCCCCAGTTTTTTTAGATTATGTAGACATCTTTTACACTCAAGAACTGACACCAAATAAAGCGTACATTGATTCCAACTTTTGCCCTTTTCTGGATCTAACAATCGTCATTGGCTCTGGTAAAATAAAAAAAAAACTAAAATATATGATAAAAGGGTTGATTGTAATTTCACCATGACTAATTTCATTTTTCTTGACGGTGACTTACCTGTAGCTCTATCCTACGGGTATATATTTCTCAACTGGTACAATTAGCACACGATTTTTCTATTTTGACGATTTTAATGAACGTAACTTTACTATCACAGCCAAACTTTTACCACAGGTTTACAGATTTCAAAAATTTTGAATACATTTAAGAAGTTTTATAATAGATATGAAAAATATAATACCTAAATATGGCGATACTCGCCAACAGCTTATTACCATGGGCATCCCTTATCTTCTTTTTTTCTTATGGAAATATTGTTTACTATGGCCAGAACCTGATCAAAGATCAAGAAAAACTGGGAAGTAACTACATTCTTTATGAAATAGGGGATATTGATAAAATATGCTGTTTGATTCCGTTCAATTAGTTTTGTGATCTAGTGACCTAAACATTTTACACAAAAACTGGCCTCCAACTGATACTGTGAATATCTACTGAATTAATTGACGATTCTTTACAAAGGCCCTCGGGAAGTGTTGAGTTTGATTTTTCTTCTGTAGACTAGACTCTTATGCTTGACGGCAGATTAGCGGCGAGCACCCATTCACCCACCTTTTCACTCCTTCATAGATTGTGGTCATTGAATTAGTAGTATACCTGTATTGGGTTTTATTCGTATGTTTATTATACTTTACTACAGTATAGGGAAACGGACAATACAAAAGGGAGGGTCGGGTACCCATTTATCGGTTAAACCCTACCGCTGGCTTCTACTAATGAAACTACCAAGTCCGGCTGTCCCGAGTTCCGATAGTCGTTTACGTTTGTCTTATTTGTGTTTTACCTGTGTAGTTCCCAGATTATAGTATGTTATTGTAATTTTCAGCCATTGTAGTTGTTTCCTGTTATCACTTTTTATTTCATTAATACGAGGTCCGTCGACAAATGAAGTGTTTTTCAATATGCTATATAGTATATGGAAGACTATTTCTATCATCGAGATAAATTAAAGACGCGATAAATTGTCGCGACATGTGTGATAATTTGGGTATTTTGTTGACACAGCGAACAAATTATCACGATAATTTCTATGAAAAGTCGAGATAATTATGTTGACTAGTCCAGATAATAATATGAATTATTACGACTTTTATTGTATGGCAACGCTTAAATTTTTGTTAAAAATTGGACTTTGGTTGTCGATGACTTCATGAAATTTAAGTCATATTTGCACTAGTGCAATATGGAAATTTATTGCACGCTTACATTTGGTTGCTTTCTTAGGGAAATATTATGTTGCTATACAATAATATGAATTATTACGACTTTTAGAGAGTCATTGCTCACATGTAGCGTCGAAATAAACTGTGGTCGCAATAAATTATGATAACTCTTTCAATAAAATCACGACAAAATTATATTATTTTATCTAGACTAATCGCGAAAGTTATGATATCTGTCAACTACAGAAGTGTGTGCCTTGTGTCTTTAGCACAACCGGCTAGAGCCGGGGTGAGCTTTTGCCATCACTTTGTGTCCATCATCCATCCGTTTGGCGTAAACTTTTCATTCAAAGAATTTCTCCTGTGAAACTACTGGACCAATTGGCACCAAATTGGGCAACAATAGTCTTTAGGTAGTGCCCTGCAAAAAAGTGTTTTTTGCTATATCGAAGATGGCCGCCAGCGGGGAACGTGGTTTTAACATGGCATCCATTGTTAATACATATTCAAAGGTCTTCTCCTCTGAAACTGCTAGGCTAGTTGAAATAAAACTTGGCCAAAATAATCTTTGGGTGCTCCCCTGCAAAAAAGCTGTTTTTCAGGTCCGTGCTATTTCCAAGATGTTAGCCAGCAAGGAACAAAATTTTAACATTGGACGCTATGGGAAAACTAATTCAAACATATTCTCCTCTGAAACTGCTGGGGCTGTTCCAGCAAAACATACACGGGACATGGGAAAACACTTAAAAATTACTGCTATGGATGGGTGTTATTAATTAATGTCCAAATTCACAAGCAAGTAAAAAAAAATCCTCTTTGCATGGCAATTTTCAAGTGTCTTTCCCCCGTCCAATTAATGTTTTGCTGAAACAGTCTTGAGCCAATTTGAACGAAACTAAGCTACAAGTCGTTTAATGGTCCCTTGTAAAAAGGTTGTTTTTTCGAGTCTGCGCCATATCAAAGATAGGTGGCCAGCTGGAAACATATATTTAATATCAAACCCCATGGAAAAACATGTTCAAAGATCTTCTTTGAAACTACTGAATTGGAAACAAATTTGGCCACAATGGTCTTTATGTGGTTCCCTGAAAATGATATCTTGGATAAAGCATGGACCTGAAAAACGCCTTTTTGCAGGGGGTCACCTAGAGACTATTGTGGGCCAATTTGGTGCCAATTGGTCCAGTAATTTCAGAGGATTGAAAAGTTTATGCCAGACGGACTGATGACGGACGAAAAGTGATGGCAAAAGCTCACCCTGGCTCTAGCCAGTTTGGCTAAAAATACAAGGCACACTACAAGGCACACACTTCTGTAGTTTACAGATATCATAACTTTCGGGTTTAGTCGAGATAAATTAGTACTATTTTGTCGTGATATTATTGAAAAAGTTATCATAGTTTATGTCGACGCTTCATGTGGGCAAAGACTTAAAAGTCATGATAATTCATATAATTATCTGGACTGGTCAATATGATTATCTTTTTCATAGAAATTTTCGCGATAATTTGTTTGTTATGTCAACAAAATACCCAAATTATCATGACTTGTGGAGACAATTTATCGCGTCTTTAATTTATCTTGATGACTTCCATAATAGTAAATAGGAGACAATTTATGCTAGAAAAAAATAAGTCTCAAATTGTGAGATCGTTACATTTTTTCCAGGTCAAAGACTCGTGATGGCTTCCTGGTTAGTAACAAACGTGTACTGATGAATCCCTCGTATTAAGAGAATCCTCTACTATATCTTGTCGTCAACTGAGATACATAGACATGCAAGGGGTGTAAGGAAATTTGAAATCATTACATTTGTCCTTAATTCTAGCTCTAGCCAATTTTGAGAAACCGGCCTAAATATAGAATGAAATTAGAACTAAACAATAAGCTGTTAAACTATCAAATTAAATCTATGAGAGACATCGTTAATCCTTAATTTTATCGTGAATAAAACTTTAAATGAAATTCCAAGTATAGGTAAGTGTCACATGCAGACAACCTAATAATGAATAGAAACAAAGATGTTAAGGTGATGATGTTTGTTCTGAGAGATCAAACTCCACCTGTTTTTTTATATTCATGGAAGCGGAGAACATCCTATTCGATGCTAACGATTCCCTGAAATTTGGTGATTCCACCTCATATTGCTTTTTGGGTTATATAATTGAAATTAATTACTTTACGATTATTAGATGAGGGATTCTATGTCACGGTATTTTATTATTTCATTATCAATGTGATTTTTCTAATTCGCTGTTCCAGAAACTGAGGAGTTTTGGGTACATTGATTGTATTTGAAATTTTGGTGTACGAGAAATCGATTTTCGACCAGTCACGTTACGTTATTTACTTTCTTGACCGATCAAAAATTTTGATGTTAGCTCTATCCACAATGTTTTAGTTTCTGAAACTTGGAATGTCTTCTTATTTTAAATCTTATTTATATTTTTGCGTGTACATATATATGCAATCATCTATTTTGGTTAAAATTGTGCATTTTCAATAAATATAAATACATAAAGACAAGATAGTTATTTGATGAAAATATAAAGATATACTTATTAAGAAAATAATTAGTAAAAATTTTTCTACAGAATATGCTCTTTATGTAGATCAGTTATGACGTGCTTAAAACATGTGTTATAACTGTTAAATAAAACTTTTATTGTCCATTGTGTATGACCTTACAGGTCCACTAGTTCCTACTGTGAACCAATTTAGCAATTTGAGTAAGCTGTACCTATTATTTTCTTTTGACCTACAGGTATTGCTGGACTACAACATATATTGGAAAAAGTTTCTGAATGATTGCTTTTGTTAGCTAATCAACACAATTAGGATCATTTTGAATTGTCCAACACTACTATTGTATATCAATCTGTTATGGCCTGGGGAGGTTTTACCCTGCTTTAAGAATTTGATCATTATTGGCAGATATAATTCTCAAGAAATGCATATAGATGAAACATAGTATAGCTTACAAACTTACTAATCTTCACTGCACGCATCTCTACCTTCCAATATTGATACATTTCGAGATGGTCTGCAAAATATATGTTAAAAATCATGCGAGTTTTATGTTTTTATCTATAAATGATAGAGGCATATCATATGAAGTAATTGTTTAGTAATTAGAACATACAGAATGGATCATCTACTTAGAACAGATTGACATGGAGTATTTCAATGAACAAATTGGAAAGAAGCATTTATGAATGATAATGAATAATTCAAGCATTGTGTTTTACGAGAGACGTTATATAGTTAATGGGTATGATTAGTTAACTATTATCTCCATATCGATATCCATTCATAATTCAATTTAACAGATCCCAACTACAAAGTGTTCTTTACTTGTACTCCAATTAATCAGCATTTTATGTTGATAGTATTGATAATCTTTTCTGACTGAAAATCTATTTTGGTTCTCAGACAGAATGATTATATATGGTCTGAATAATGCAACTACACATGCGTTATTTGAATTAAGAAAAAAAATCACTTTCAAAAGCATAGCATAAAAAAATATAACCTTTAATTACCAAAATTAAGTATTAATTAATGAAAAAAATGTTGGTGCCAATTCAAGATGCCTCTTCTTTACAAAACTGTCAGATATAAAAATTCAAACCAGGTTACAGTACTGATTTAACAAGACTTACGCCTCTTTATACTTGACAACATAACTTATAAGAGCTCGTTCATCTCCTTTATATCGATCCCATCTAATGTACGCCACCCGTGCAAAAACTAAAGAAACTCGAAGGTCTATGTTGGACAAGGAACCTGAAAATGGGAAGATTTATAAAATATAACAATTATTGAATTTTTGTACCATATATACCCTTAACAAGCTTTTTTTTTATCTACAGAAGAGCAACAAAATAGTCAAATTGGTAATCTGAACAAATGGGTGCACGTTCCAGTATTTTGTTATTATAACCCACGCAACGAAGTTGCAGAGGGTATATAGTTTTTGACTAGTCCGTCCGTCCGTCCGTATGTCCGTCCGTCATCACTGGTGGTACATCATTTGTCCGGATAACTCCTCCTACAGTTTTTATGGCAGGAAGTTTTTATATTGCAGGTTGATTATGCATATATCAAAGATGTGCATACTACTTCGATTTTGATTTTTGATAATTTTTCAGCATAATACACATTGTTGAACTTAGTTATTTTAAGCAAAATATTGCTTATAGGGCACATCATTTGTCCGGATAAATCCTCCTACAGTTTTTATGGTAGGAAGTTTTTATTTTGCAGGTTGATTGTGCATATATCAAAGATGTAAATACTACTTCGATTTTCATTTTTGATAATTTTTCAGCATAATACACATTGTTGAACTTAGTCATTTTTATGCAACATATTGCTTATAGGGTACATCATTTGTCCGGATAACTCCTCCTACTGTTTTTATGGCAGGAGGTTTTTATATTGCAGGTTGATTGTGCATATATCAAAGAGATGCATACTATTTCGATTTTGATTTTTGATAATTTTTCAGCAAAATACACATTGTTGAACTTAGTCATTTTTATGCAACATATTGCTTAAAGGGTACATCATTTGTCCGGATAACTCCTCCTAGTTTTATGGTAGGAAGTTTTTATATTGCAGGTTGATTATGCATATAACAAAGATGTGCATAGTACTTGGATTTTCATTTTTGATAATTTTTCAACAAAATACACATTGTTGAACTTTGCCATTTTT
>MJUU01042408.1:137862-191229 GCA_002080025.1 Modiolus philippinarum
CCACGTATTTAGACTTCGACAATCGGTATGCCACGTATTGAGACTTCGACAATCGGTATGCCACGTACTGAGACTTCGACAATCGGTATACCACGTATTTAGACTTCGACAATCGGTATGCCACGTATTGAGACTTCGACAATCGGTATGCCATGTATTTAGACTTCGACAATCGGTATGCCACGTATTGAAACTTCGACAATCGGTATGCCACGTATTGAGACTTCGACAATCGGTATGCCACGTATTGAGACTTCGACAATCGGTATGCCACGTATTGAGACTTCGACAATCGGTATGCCACGTAATAAGACTTCGACAATCGGTATACCACGTATTGAGACTTCGACAATCGGTATGCCACGTATTGAGACTTCGATAATCGGTATGCCACGTATTTAGACTTCGACAATCGGAATGCCACGTATTGAGACTTCGACAATCGGTATACCACGTATTGAGACTTCGAAAATCGGTATACCACGCTTCCTTATACTTCATAACGAAGAATAGCATATTTTCATTTACATGTACCCTTGCTAAATGCCCTTGAACTATCATTCATAAACATTTTAAGACAGGGCTAATAAATCTTACTTAAAATAACTACAAAGGTAATATGTAAATGTTGACATCGTAAAGTTTGAATTGATTTTATTGGTAATTACGCCATTTTTAAAGCACTAGTATTAACTTCTATAATACAGGCATACAATTTTGAGTATTTTCCTTATTTCAGGTGATCTAAAAACATGTTCAAGTATGGAAAAGAAATAGATACAAGATGTACATTACTTCTTAGGAGTCCCACATTTTCTTCAATTTTGATATTGCCACTGGCCTTACATAAAGCATTACTCTACACGAGTAAAAGGAATAATAAAACTACAATGATAAGACATTCTGAAACTGAGTATATAAACTCCTTAAAATCAATCTAATGGAAAATTTATGTACAGAAGAGGAAATGATATGTCTTCCTTGTCTAACAAGCTTTAATAAATCATTTATATAGGCAGTATTGATTGTGAAGATGCAGAATATTATTTTGTGCAGTATAATGTTCTGCTTGTGGATGCAGTTTGATTGTTTAGGTACAACAGAAAGAGATAAATATCTTAATCTACTTCTACAATGAAAGGTCTATAATTTACTATGACAGTATGTGTTATTTTTTCTCCCATTTCAGATCCACTGTGACATTAGCTTTTAGGAAAGTAACTTAAATCTAAATGTATGTTGAGTCAATAATCAATATACTTCTGGATCTGATACATTATTGAAGTAACTTTCATTTGAAACCAAACATATCTTATATTTTTCTATAAACAACACTGATCACCTAACCTTATTCTCCCAGAGTCCCTTAACTTAATTTAGTAAACACTGGGCAAAAAGAGATGAAAAATTTCATAAACTTCATCAGTACGGGGGCATATAGCATTTAAAAAAATTAAAAGATAGTTTTTAAATAAAATAATATAGAACAAACTGTTGATAATTATAATGAAACCCTAGTAAAATTGGCCTATTCATGAAATAAAATATTTGAATTGACATCAATAACCAGATTAACGACAAATATTTGATGTCTCCCATGTAGAGGTTTTATTGGCATAACTTGTATTTTGTGGTATCATTAGCAGAGTAACACAGATCCATCAACAGTTGTGTACATAAAACAAAAGTAAATACCATAAAGAATAAATCAATCACGTAACAAGAAGGAGAGGTTAAATTTAGTTACAAAACCATTCAATGAAAAAGGCTTTGCACTTTAGATATGAAGATATGTCAATTAAAAAATGATCCCACCAGAGCGAAAACAATATTCTGCAATTCTAACAATGGTATTGCAGTGCCATGTATTATAAATCATAAACTTTTATATTTTCATACACATCATTCAAAGAATACAAAGCTACAACCAAATGAGATATTTCTAAAATCCGAAACACTGGTGATATGGATAAACATACATGAAGAAAACGTCAACAAATGAAAAGCAGATTCAAAAACGATCGTCAAGAAAATTCAAGGGGTTACAGTGTGACACACCAAACACGGGAGTCTTATCAGATACTCTTGAAGGGTAAGCCTGATGTACTCCATACATAGCATAGCCATACTTCAATTCAAAAGGCTGATGTTATGATCATATATATCAGTCTTGCATGAATATTGAGAATGATACAACGATTTAAATCATATTCAAGATGGTTAAAATATCTTGAGTAACAATCAACATGTACTTGACACAGTTGTTTGCAAGACAGTAATATCACTCTGTGGACAAATGTTGCAGCATATATCACAGACTAGACAGTCCTACACTATCTGTGAAATATATATTGTTCATGCTGGAGAGGTTGGTATATTGCTTCTGAAAATGTGAACGTTCACTATTGGGAAGTAAAAACCAGGCTTTCAATAAAGTTTAGATTTCACTTTCAATGATAATCTTTGCATTACTTATAGTGTTAATAGTCTTTTTTAAAAGTGTTATCGGATAAGATACATAAGAAAGGAAGGGATATGAAGTAAATGCACATGAGAAAAAGTCTCTACAAACACATGGGAAACAAAGCAAAGGAACAACACTTTTACTGTTGTTCTTCATCTTGAAGTCAACAATGAACTTTGCTCATAGCCCAAAGTAAGTTAATGCATATATTACTAGAAGAATTTTTACTGTTCATCATCAGAAATACAATTTGGTGGGTCAATTCGGTGATAACAAGATTTAAATACTGTAAAAACGTGAACATTTTCGCAAGGGGTTAATATTTTCAACCTCAAAGTTTTCGAATTTCGACAATGTGAGTCATTATATTAATGACATTTCAGACCAAAACACTTTTGGCATGGAGGAATAATTCGGAGATTTTCCCCGACCATCAATTGAGCGAAATTTCAAGACAAAATTTCCACGTTTACATAAGTTAACCAACGACTTATGTAATAGCCATACACAATAACATATCTCTGATTTGATCTGCACTGAAGAAACATAAGTTGCCGAAATGGTCATATGCAGAAACTAATTCACAATTACTTCGGTATTTTGTTATGTAATACATGTTCATATATTTTCCAAATAAAGAAGAAAATATTTTTAAGTCAAGTTTGTATGTTTTTTTTAATAAAGTCAAATTTAGTATGCTTAAAACAGCCATTTCTGGAAGAATAAAAATGTCCTAAATTTTACATGGCGCTTACAATAAATAAGGGTATAATTTTCATTATATACATACATACCCATTTATTAATTTTTCTCCACCAATTATTCTCAATTGTTTGAAGAAGTTTAAAGACAATAAAGCATGTGAATTGTGTATCCAGAGGTAATCTGTTACCTCGGTGATTTGGCCAAGGTTCTCTTCAAACTCATGCTGTATATGGCCTAGAATGTAAAATGAAAAATATTATTTTCTTGTCTTGATTTTACACTGTATTTGCAAAGAAATCATAAAGGTGAACCCACTGGAGTGAAATTCACGCAATCATATCATAATGTATTGAACTATAGAATAAAACAATCATGGCATTTCCTATTGGTGACTGCGCTTTCCATTTACCTGGACACACAGATATTCACCTCGACCGATGGTCTCGGTGAATATTAGTTTACAGATAAATAACAAAAGGTATTCACCTCTATAAAAGGCCATAATTGTATATTATTCAAATAAGCTATCACAGTATGTGAATGACTAACCTCACAATAATAACAATAATTATTATGTTTCAGTTGGCTAATTAAAAATTAAACTACCTACTGATATGAATTGCATATGCTAACAGAATACTGAGCGTCCAAACTGATTTAGTCACTTCCAAAAATATATGGATTTAACCTCTTTTCACTATTAACAAGGGAAGATATGGAAGAAAGTCTCTACAAATACACAGTAAAACCAGACAATTAAAAAACGCTTCTTTTGTTGGTCATCATCTTTAAGTCACCATGGGTCAACAATATCCCGATTGCCTTATATAAATCCACCCAACTTTACATCGTTTGATATATTATTGTAAAATACGATAAAATGTAATTAAATCTTTTAAGTACCTCAACTCCAATGACTTATCCAAGGAAATATTTCTATACCAAGTAGATCTACACAAGTAAATTTAAGACCTTTTACAAACATTGATTGCACTGAACAACTTGAAAAGCAACAAAACTGCAGACTCAATTTTTGTTAACAAATCAACCGCAATTAATGTTTTATCTAAGAAAGACTGGCTGAAAATAATGCCAATTTTTCTAAAAATTCCGCAGTAAATTTATGTTCAAGAAATCAAGAAAAATAGGAAATTTTTATTAAACTTTACACGATTTTAGAAACTGTAATCTCTAAAACAAATAAATTATCTTGCAATTTAGCATTCAACAAAACTACTTACTGCCCTTTTTAATACGTATCTCAAGTGTACCCTTTATCTTGGTACATCCTCGTAGACGCTGAGCGGCTTCAACGCTGTCTACCTTTTTACCGGAACATTCTACAATAATAATATGCATTAATATGAATTAACGGAATTGAAAAACATTACAATATTAGCGATACTGGATTGTTGAAACGTGGAATTATAAAACACAACCAAGATATTAAACCGATATATACGAATTAATGAGAAGAAAAAGGTAAAAAAGTAAACCCATGTAACAAGTCAAAATGAATTAAATGAGAACAAGCGACGATATCGGCACGATAAGTCGAAAATACCTCCAGTAAAAATGCAATCATGTAGTGCCAGTCTGAAATCAAGCGACGTTGTAGGCATGATAAGACCGCAATACCTGCAGCCCCTGCAGCAAAAAAATTCCATCATGTAGTGCCTGTCTGAAAACAGCCAGTCAAAATGCAATCCTGTAGTGCAAGTCTGAAAACAGGCGATGGTGTCGGCATAAGACCGCAATACCTGTAGTAAAAATGCAATCATGTAGTGCAAATCTGAAAACAAGCACGCGTCGGCATGATAAGACAGTAATGCCTCCAGGCCCTGCACAATAAACTTTTATCATGTAGTGCCAGTCTGAAACCAGGCGACCGTGTCGGCATGATATGATCACAATACCTGCAGTCAAAATACAATCATGTAGTGCAAGTCTGAAAACAAGCGACGAGTCGGCATGACAAGACCGAATACGGCATGATAAGACCGAAATACCTGCAGTAAAATTACAATCATGTAGTGCAATCCTGAAAACAAGCGACAGCGTCGGCATGATAAGGCAGCAATGCCTGCAGTCAAAATGTTATCATGTAAAACAAGCCTGAAAACAAGCGACGGTGTCGGCATAAGACCACAATACCTGCAGTATAACATGCTATCATGCAATGCGAATCTGAAAAGTATGAGAGTAAATAAAGTTATACAACTTATTCACTTCCTTTTCATTACAAATAATTAACACAAAATGAGTTTTGATCCTCATTTTATAATTTTCGAATGTTCCTATCGGCTTCGTTCTTTAGTATTTATTTCTCAATTACTTTGAGAAAATATTTGTTTCAGAAATCACTCGCACGGCACAAATGAGAACGTCAGTTACCACAGTTTTCGAAAATCACATCGAGTCAACTGTAATAAAATTTCCAACCTCTTAATATGTTATAAACAAAATCCAGAATATGACAAAAAGGAAATTGTCAGTTTTGGACAAGTAAGTTAAATTGTTGCATTATTCGATTAAAAGGATTACGTAATATCATTTATGAACAAATTGGTGTTATTGGAAAACTACTGTTAATGGAAAAGTACAGCACTCAAAATGAAATTAATACAAGCAAACAAACCTTTCGGGCATGTATCATTACATTTATCACATTTGTGTCTGTTTATTTTTGATCTTATAAAACCAACAGGACAGTCATACACACATTGTCCGGGTTGATCTGGACCGAGGGTTGGATCATTTAACAATGTCCCGTTGTAAGCCAGACATTTATCACCCAAGAAACATCGTCTTCTCTTGTACTGAAAATAAAAACGAAACGATGAAATTAGAGACAATTCCTTAGGCCAAGCTTTTGATGCCTTATGTTGGTATGTTGGAAGCTTATTTGAGATAATTGATGCAATGACAGCTTTTCACTATTCCACTTACTCTAATTTTCAGAGTGTTATAGATTGAACTTTATGTTGAATCAAATTTCAACAAGAAACATACAGTACTGTTTGGCAACATCACCTTAGGAATGACATTGTGTAATTGGAAGGCACCAGATTTTAGAAAGATAGAAAAAATGGAAGGATATGGAGTGAATGTACATGTGACAAAAACGCACACGATACATAGAAAACTCCAGTTTATCAAGGACAGGGCTTTATTCTTGTCTACATCTTGATGTCGCCTGAGGGTCTTCAACCAGAGGTGAACAATATTCAGCCCCCTCAAGCGAGATCAAGAAGGGCCCTAGCGTGCACTTAAGCGGTATTCGTGACAAAAATTATATCAAGGTCACTCCCTTGCTCCCCACCCGCCATGGAGTGCCAATTTGGGCAATGCTCAGGGCTATCCAGTTGAAAGCACCGTGGTTACAAGAAGAGAATAAAAATGTTGAGCAACATCGATAAGAATGTTTAAGTCAGTATAAAAAAATAAAGCAAAACTGCAACGAAAAAACCATGAGATAAGATGAGAAAATAACACATTTTTATGTAAATACAGACTTTCTGACAGGAACATTTTCCTTTGCGTTTCATAGAAATTGCTTTTTTATCAAAATTCTCACCAATGAAAAATACTGAGGCTTCGTTCCGTGTATTGCAATCGGTTGATGTCTTTATTACTAGTATTTGGCTTCTATTTCGATATTTTTGTTAACGAGTACTTGTTTTGGACTACTTTGTTGTGTTATTGCTTTCCTTACTATTCTATTCTAGAGAAGCTGATGAGAAGTTTCACAACATAACAATTTTTGCTGTTTATTATGCAACTTTGGTATTTTTGTATTTTGCTGCAGATATCAAGTATTTTTGGTCCAAGAGTTGACACATTTTATAGCCTTAACAGTAGTGATTATTTATAAAACGAGATGCAATTCGGAACATTCAATGAATTATTAAAGGAGGAAAACGAAATATAAGAAAGACATAATCACGGGAAGCAAGAACGAGTCCCAATCATCCGGTACTATTTCACGATAAATTCTGTGTTCCGCATTGACAGTCATACACACATTGCTGGATGAAGGATGAGAAAAATAATAATGTCCAGATGAACTGTCAAAATGAAGTCAATCGGATAGAACTTCACCACAACGATTTAAAATAAGGTAAAAAGGATAAATGCATAACCTGCTTACTTATCGAATAATATTTAGTTATGGAAACGAACCAAATGACAAATCAAAATCAATCATGTAAACCAATAATATGAAACATGTGATGTTCAACTGATGTGAAAGGAAACATTTCGACCACTTAAACATCAATAAGAAATACCAAACGACAGTATAACATGCACTGCCATACGACAATCAATCATATATGTACTTCAACAACAAATCATTCGTTACTGTCTGTTAACTGTTTTGAGAGAAATTTGTCATAAGGCTATAAAATTAGCAAAAGATATGAATCTACAGAGACACCAAACAAAACGTTTATATTAACGTATTATTACTGAGAATGAGACAAGAAGCTATTTATCTAAAGTCTACTTCAACAGACACTAGACGTAAAACCCACTCATTCTAGAAATATAGAACACTAGGAGTATATCTGAATTGGCTACAGATATCAATACTTTGAGTTGTGAAGTACGTAGAAGCCTGGGATTTCCTACTTATACTTCTGTTTCAATGGTTATAATGTTAATGTAAGTAAAGGATGTATTGGCGGTTTATCACATCAATTTAGGTCAAAACAGTTTTAATCCAGTCAGCGGCAAAATATAACATAATAACTAGGTTGACTACATAAACGAAGGGGTACGAGACGTACCTTGACATATACCTACATCGGTAAGTGTTGCAATAATTACACCAAGGAGAGAGTCAGGGATATATAATTTGGCCACTACAATATAAAAAGAAACAAGAGGAAAGCTGTCAATGTGACAGCAAACCGGGTTTTCTTTTACATGGACAGTATATCTTACACATGGGTTGACCCTGAATATTTGAAATGTACTTATAATTTTCATTAATTTTCAATGTTAAACCTTCCACCAAAGTAGCCTTTTTCTGAAAGTTCAGCAACTTGGATTTTAATCAAAAAGGAAAATAAAAGTAATGTGCACACCTCTGATACAGGTACATATGATTTGCATTATAAAAACGTCCTGTCTATAAAACTGTAGATTTGTTTTGGACAAATGGGAAAAATGGTAAATATTTGACCTAAAATGACCAAGTTCAAAAACTGGTGATTTTGGAATTATTAATCAAAGATCAAAATTAAAGTACCATGCACACCTTTAATATATGTCAGCTGATCTGCAAAATGAAAACTTCCTGTCTCAAATACTGAGGAGATTTGCTCTGAACAAAGGGGGTACCCTACTGTTAAAAATTTGATGTAAAAATGACAAAGATCAATAACTGATATTTTTGACATAAATTATCAAAAATCAAAACCAGAGTACCATGCACACCTTTGATGTATGTACAATTGATCTGCAAAATAAAAATTTCCCGTCTCAAATACTGTAGGAGATTTGCTCCGGACAAAGGGGGTACCCTATTGTTAAAAATTTGACGTAAAAATGACTAAGTTCAACAACTGATATTTTTGACAAAAATTATTAAAAATCAAAATCAAAATACCATGCAAATCTTTGATATATGTACAACTGATCTGCAAAATAAAAACTTCCTATCTCAAACACTGAAGGAGATTTGCTCCGGACAAAGGGGGTACCCACTTGTTAAGAATTTGACGTAAAAATGACCTAGTTCAACAACTAATATTTTTGATATGAATTATAAAATATCAAAATCAAAGTACCATGCACACTTTTGATATATGTACAATTGATCTGCAAAATAAAAACTTCCTGTTTCAAATACTGTAGGAGATTTGCTCCGGACAAATTATGTACCCATTTGGCAGCCGCCCTTTTCACCATTTTAATAACCGGATTTTTCCGATGGAAAACCCGGTTAAAAATATTCATATATAAGATGCAAAACACTCGCGATAAGAAAAAAAAATTAAATGATATACGTGTAAAGGGCAGAGCCTATATCGCTGGAGTGTCACAATATAGGATTACAGCGAGCGAAACATTACAAGAAAACAGCACACATAGTGACAAGTAAAACAGTTCGCGGACTAAACTGATGAACTATTGCTGAAAGCAAGAACATTCTTGACAGAAATGGATCTATCAAATGTCTAAAATTAAAGAAACAACAGCCAAAGTTAGTACACATTGAACGAATATAAGTGTTGCATTTCTACGCATGTATGAACATTGAAAGCTGGATACTTCAGTATTACTGTACTACCAAAAAAAAACCCGTATACATAACCCTCAATTAATTGAGTTTATGGACTTCCAAACGTTTAGATTTTATCTGCACTGATGAGACATAAGTTGTCGAAATGCGCATATGCAGAAAGTAAATTCACAGTAACTTCGGTATTTAGTTATTTAATCCAGCGAAACTTTCCATCTGGTAACCAGCAGACCACCAAGACATAGGCTACTGTAAATTTTCAGTAAATATGTATTTTACTAACAGGTCTTGTATAATGACTTTCGATATTATTCAGTGGACAAGCATAATTAACTATAAAATAACAATCGATTTCTAAAGTTAAAACGATTAATTAAAAGATAACCCAAAACAACAAACCAATATGGGGTTCCAATGCATAATCGATTAATGTTCATTACTTTCAACAGAATAAATGATTATGACTGAATATTTCTTCTGAAGTATTGAGGGAATATGAGCGTCAGTTTTTAGAATCTTTCGATGTCCTTGCTTTTTATCCATTTAAACTTAGATATTTTTGCACATGGATAATATTTTTTGGTTAAAGGTCATTTTAAAATGCGCAAAATAGACAATGTATAAAATTCTTATCCACTTCAAATTATATTTCATATATTTCAAGCCATAAAAGCAGCTGATAGGAAAAAAAAGAGAAACTCTTAACAACAATTTCCATCCAAACATAAAAAATTCTACAAAAATTTTCAAATTTTTTTCTTTTGTTGTTTTATTAGCAAAGCTTTTCAGAGTTTAGATTCAAATAAATATTTTTTTTTGAAAACTCGCACTCCCTAATACAAGAAAATGATAATATCATTTGACTGCATTTACTATCTGCCTAAAATATAATGCAGTTTTTTTTATCCATCTCTTCCAAATATTACAATATGTGCCAATGATTTCCAATATCTCTCCGGTGAGGGATAGTTTTTTTTTTTTTTTTTTTTTTTTAAGAAATATCTTACATTCTATTTCCAAACCATCAACCAAAATGTAAGACATGCTACTAAGAAATATACAATAAGTATCCAAATCATTACCACTAACATATTTTATTACATAAAAGGTAAAACTCGTACGATTTCATTGGATAATCTGACATCACTATATTTGAACAGTAATCTGTTTACCTTGACAGCGGAAACTATACTTGACGACGGGACTATACCTCACGCGAATTCCGGTTTAATATACTTTGCTTCTTTTGCAGTTTGTTTATTTTTCTTTCATTTTCTAAAACATAGAAAGCAGCCACAGCCTGCTAAGCTCACCTCGTTGCGCAGCACTGTCACACGTTGCACATGTCAGTAAACAGGAATGGACTATAATCATTCTTTTTAACAGATTCAATCATGCATAAATTGTAGTTTACAATCCGCATTGAAGCATTCATTGTTGTTGTCATCCCAAATTGCATCATACATACCGATATGGTTGCTAAAGGACATGTCAGTAAGCGGGAATGGACTTTAACCATTCTACCTAACCAAGTCGCTCATGCGTAAAATGTAGGTCAGAGACAGCATCCGAAGCATGCACTGTTGTTTTCATCCCAAAATGCATCATACATACCAATATGGTTGATGTGGGCAATGCCAGTAAGCGAGAATGAACTTTAACCATTCTACCTAACCAAGTCGCTCATGCGTAAAATGTAGGTCAAAGACAGCATCCGAAGCATGCATTGTTGTTGTCATCCCAAAATGCATCATAGATACCAATATGGTTAATGTGATCCAGGTCAGTAAGCAGGAATGGACTTTAACCATTCTACCTAACCAAGTCGCTCATGCGCAAAATGTAGGTCAGAGACAGCATCCGAAGCATGCACTGTTGTTGTTATCCAAAATTTCATCATGCCTACCAATATGGTTGATGTGGGCCATGTCAGTAAGCGGGAATGGACTTTAACTATTCTACCTAACCAGGTCGCTCATGCGTAAAATGTAGGTCAGAGACAGCATCCGAAGCATGCATTGTTGATGTTATCCCAAAATGCATCATAGATACCATTATGGTTGGTGTGGGCCATGTCAGTAAGCAGGAATGGACTTTAACCATTCTACCTAACCAAGTCGCTCATGCGTAAAATGTAGGTCAGAGACAGCATCCGAAGCATGCATTGTTGTTATCATCCCAAAATGCATCATACATGCGAATATGATTGATGTGGGCCATGCCAGTAAGCGGGAATTGACTTTAACCATTCTACCTAACCAAGTCGCTCATGCGTAAAATGTAGGTCAGAGACAGCATCCGAAGCATGCACTGTTGATGTCATCCCAAAATGCATCATACATACCAATATTGTTGAGGTGGGCCATGCCAGTAAGCGGGAATGGCTTTAAACCATTCTACCTAACCAAGTCGCTCATGCGTAAAATGTAGGTCAGAGACAGCATCCGAAGCATGTATTCCAGTCGTCATTCCAAAGTGCATCAGGCATACCAATATAGTTGATGTGGGGCATGTCAGTAAGCAGGAATGGACCTTAACCATTCTTCCTAACCGGACGCGGACGCTGACGCCGACTGTAGGGTATCACATAAGCCCCCCTCACTTCGTGAGGTGAGCTAAAAATTGATGTGTGTTCCATGGAACACTTGTGTCGCCTGCACTATAGAAGAGCCATTTTTGGCTCAGTTAACCTCTAAAATCTGTAAAATAAAAATTTAAGTATCAGATGCATATCTATATTAGGAGAAGAAACATACTCGGCTTGATAAGTTGGACTTTTTTCTGGTTTGATTTTTACTGTGAGTCTTTTTGTGTATTTGTTTTTTAGCCATTCACCACACATAGGGGGAGGGTTTGGATCCAAGAAAACGAATTTAACCCCACCGCAATTTTTGCGCCTGTCCCAAGTCAGGAATATGTTGGTGATTGACTTGTCCGTGTCTTCTTATAAAATTTTAGTTTCTTGATATTTGGGTTATTGGATGTGGTTTGTTTCCATTGATTTATCCACTTTTTACCCTTTTGGGGCCATTTAAGGCTTGCTTTAAAATATGAATTATATTTTGAAGGTCTTGCAAATTAAAAAAACAAATTAACATTTGAGCTATTTTAGCTTAGTGAACTTCTAAAATCTGTAAAATTGAAATTTCAAGTATCAGGTGCACAATTAGATCAGGTGAACAACAAATCCTGCAAGGTTGGTTGGAAGAGGACTTATAGTTTTAAGGAGTTCAAGATTAACAAATTGAATAAAAATGAGCTATTTTGGCTCAGTAAACCTCTAATATCAGTAAAATCAAATTTTTGCATATCAGATGCACAACACTATCAGGTGAACAATATATACTGCAAATTTGGTTGGAATTTGACTTACAGTTGTGAAAGAATTGCAGATCAACAAACCAGATTCACAAATGAGCTATTTTGGCTCTATAAACCTCTAAAATCAGAAAAATCAAAATTTTTACATATCAGATTCACAACACTATCAGGTGAACAACATATACTGTAAGTTTGGTTCGAATCAGACTTATAGTTGTGTGGAATTGCAGATTAACAAACCAGATTCTCAAATGAGCTATTTTGGGTCTGTGAACCTCTACAATCTGTAAAATCACAATTCTAGGTACCATGTGCACAACTAGGTAAGGAGAACAACATATCCTGCAATTGTGGTTGATAAGCTTACAGTTTTGGAGGAGTTGTAGAATAAAAAATGAAAAAGAAAAGGAGTTGTTTCGGCTCGGTTAACCTCTAAATTCTGTAAAATCAAATTTTAAGTATCAGGTGCACAACTAGACCAGGTAAACAACATATCCTGGAAGTTTGGTTGGAATCGGACTTGTAGTTTTGAAGGAGTTGCGGATTTAAAAAACTGACGGACGACGCATGACGACGCAGTACGACGGATGACGAAAGACGACAGATAGTAATCCCTATGTGTCGACTCTGCTTACAGCAGGCGCACAATAAATTATAGGCTTTTCCCTCGGGAACCATTTGCCTATAGTGTTGTCTGGTGCATATAGTGCCCTACCCTATTAGCTCGTACACTATACTCACCAGACAACACTATAGGTAAACCGTTCCCTCAGGAGAAGTCCGTATAGATTAGTACTGCATACGCAAACAAAAAAATCAGCTTAAGATGATACATTTTGTAAGTTTTGCGCTAAAAGAAAATGCTGAATGGTTTCGGAACAACCTTCAAACGAGGATATTAACCTATACAAATGTTTTTTTTGTTTTTTTTTAATATAAATGTAATAATAAGGATTGTATAATCACAAATAATTTCCCAATCACATAATTTGGGTTTTCTCAAAGTACCAAAAGCAAGAGACTTTCACTGATCAAGTTGACAAAATAGATTTCTTTAACATTGTCAAATTCTAATAGAAATAGCACATATATTATACTTCTGTTTTGTGGTTGTCCATCATGAATACAGACGGAAAGTGTCTAAAATACTTCATTCCGTGTATGGCACTCGGTAGATGTCCTTGGTACTGGTTTTGGCCTCTATATTTTTGGTAATGAGTACTTCTTTTCGACTACTTTTGGATTATGGCTTTCCTTATTATTTGATTCTAATGCTGCTGACGAGAGATTACTCCTTGAAACATATGTACAGCATAATGCAACTTGGGTATTTTTTGTATTTCGAGAAACTTCTAATAGAAGCATTTTGAATTAATTTGGTTCATGCCTGCAACATGGTTGAAAAAGTAGTTAAAAGTATGTATGATAGGTGTTCAAATACTGTATCGGAGCCTATATTCACCATTGCTTAGGTCATATGTTATCAGGCTGATTCCGGTTTGGTTAATACAATGCAGTTTCTTAAGTCATAACTATATTTGAGCAGGTACCACGTTAATAGCAAAGCGCAACACACACTATAATTCATGTCATATTTTCTTCGGTTTGCTTGATGGTTCAAAATACGTTCTTTGCATCATTTAGTGTTTACCTATGCCTTTACGAAGGACTATCCGAACAACTAAATGACTAATCAGAAGAACCTCTATACATCATTCCTTGAATAAGTTTGTTTTTAATCAGGGGTTTTAGAAAGGTGTTCAAATCTTGCTTTGCCATAGGATCAAATATTAATCTATACTGAATGTCAAAAGAAATGCATCACCAATATATAGTAATGTGTACTTCAAACTCCATTGGCATGCCATAAAACCAGTTTAACCCACCATTTCTTTTGAAATGCCTGTATCAAGTCAAAACCATTGCGGTCGACAATTTTCCGGTGGTTTCCGCCTGACTTGTTTGTTTGTTTTTGTTTTTGTTTTGTTTCATGGACTTCAGCTCTTGACAACTCTTTTTGGAATTTGTGTTATCACCCCCCTTCAAAGCAAATATCATATAAATACTTGTTGAATTGTGTTGAAATTTCAACCCATATTTTCTGTAACAAGGAAGACAAAATTATGAAAAACTGAATTGTTTTTGAATTCTCAATTTCATTTTCTCAGAAAACACTTTTTTTTTAACAAAATAATAATAATAATAATAATAATAACAAAAAATGATAAAAAAAGCAATTACAACTATACCTTTTTTGCTCATAACTATATTATTCTGTTGGTAGCTGAACGTTTATTCTTAGAGGAACAATTCTTTGACTTTTCTTTTACAGATTCAATATAAAATTCTTGCTGCTGATTTAAAGTGTGATTTATTTTACAAAAAATCGACCTACTTGTTATCGACCTTTGAAATTAAAATCATACCAGCAATAAATGAGCCAAAATATTAAGGTAGCCAGGAAGCATGAACCAATGATTCGTTTTTTCTGATGTATTTGCTCCTTGTCTAGGTAAGTAAATGTTTTGTGACTACGATCAAGTTTTCGGCATATAAGAACGAACTGAGATTAACAAAAAACACGAAGTACCAACCAATAAAAGTTGTTTTGCATGATCGATTAATATTTATTACTTTCCACAAACAATATGATGTTGTCTGTAACTATAAAAACAAGAAAGGTATAGTAGATGTATCAACATCCTTCACAATAATATTATCACTAGTATCTGCCAAAACAATGATTAAAAATTACAATCATTATCACATCAATACATCGAAATATACGCACATGATTTTCAACATGACAAAAATGATGTTGGAAACTTATTAAAAAATCTGTTAGACCCAATACCAGAAACAAAATGTAGTGGAAAATAAAAAAAAAATCCCCAAATCGTCAGATGAATATACAAATCATATAATAAGGAAACCCATATTCCAAAAATATTCAGAAAGGTAGTATTTATTATCACCAGCAGTAGCATCGGCCCCATAATTTAGAAAATAATATACCAAGCTGTTTTATAAACGGTAAATTTTGTTACGCTTTGCTCATGTTTCAATGAGTAACTTCATCAGCAGCAGCCTTCTAATATGGAGATTAACCTATACAAATGTTTCAGGTAACAATAAAAATAATAAAAACAATTTAAAAATCGCAAAATTTATTTTTCCAAAAAGCTGCAAAAGTACACCTAACACTGTCCAAGTTGACAAAAACAAAATCTAAAATATTGTCAAGTTTCACACATAACTGAGACTAAAAATATTTTTTCTTCAATGGTGGCCACTACGAATAAAGTTAAAAAATTTTCATCTAAGGAAATTCTAGAAGAAGTATTTTGAATACATCTGGTTAAAGAAAATTCGGACTCATACACATCTATCGTACTTGTATTCAGTATTTAGTACATTTCTGCCAATGATTGATGACCATCTAGCACATTCTTTTCCAAGGAAGGTTTCCATATATGATCAAATGTTCGAACATATTAACTTTATTTTTCTGGAAACGATTTTAGGATATTTGCAACAACCGCTATCATTGTATAGGACCTTCTATACATTCTTCCTGTACAAAGTACGTTTTAAATTATGTCATAACTTAAGTCGTTCAATAACAAAGAGTCCGGATTTTCTTGAACCAGATTTATTCAAAATACTCCTTCTAGAAATTTCTTGAGCAAATGACCAATTATAAAGATCCTCTACACATAATTCCTTCAAAATTAAATCAATTTGTTTGACCAGTTTTTTTTTTAAAGTAATTACAACTTGCTGTCCAATAGGATTAAATATTTATCTGATTTCTATTTTGGCTACTAAGTATTTGGCAAATTGTAACGATTTGAAAAAACAAGAGGCTCTCAGGAGGCTGTATCGCTCACCTGGCCCTTGATTAACATAGACATTTTATGTTAAAGAGCCCTTATATGTTTTATGTTAAAGAGCCCTAATTAAACTATAAATCTAATATCCCTAATTAGTAAAAGGAGAGAAGACCTCTGTTAGTTTAACATTGGACCCCATGGGAAACACTAAGTTCCCCGCTGGCTGCCATGTTGGATATCACGCTGACCTGAAAAACACCTTTTTGCAAGGAACCACTCAATGACTATTGCGGCCAAGTTTTGTTCCAATTGGCCAAGTAGTTTCAGAGGAGAAGATCTTTTAATGTGTTTTCCCATAGGGTACAATGTTAAACTATATCCCCCGCTGGCAGCCATGTTGAACGTAGCGCAATCCTGAAAAACACCTTTTTGTAAGGAACCACCCAAAGACTAGTGTGGCCAAGTTTGGTATCAATTGGCTCAGTAGTTTCAGAGAGAGGATCTTTGAAAATGTTTTCCCATAGGGTCCAATGTTAAAACTGTGTTTCCCGCTGGGGGCCATCTTGAATATAGCACTGACCTGAAAACACCTTTCTTGCAAAGAACCACCTAACGACTATTGTGGCCATGTTTGGTTCCAATTGGCCCAGAAAGGATTGAAAAGAAGATCTTTGAATGTGTTTTCCAATAGGGTTCAATGTTAAAACTGTGTCCCCCTCTGACGGCCATGTTGATTGTATAGCGCAATCCTGAAAAACACCTTTTTGTAAGGGACAACCCAAAGACTATTGTGGCTAAGTTTGGTACCAATTGGCTCAGTAGTTTCAGAGAAGAAGATCTTTGAAAATGTTTTCCCATAGGGTCCAATGTTAAAATTATGTTCCCCACTGGCAGCCATCTTGGATATTAAAGACCTAAAATATAACCTTTTTGTGGACTATTGTGACTGAGTTTGGTTCCAATTGTCTCAGTAGTTTCAGAGATAAGATCTTTGAAAGTGTTTTCCCATAGGCTCCAATGTTAAAACTATGTTTCCCGCTGGCGGCCATCTTGGAATTCGCGCAGACCTTAAAAACACCTTTTTTGTAAGGGATCACCCAAGGACTACTGTGGCCAAGTTTGGTTCCAATTTGCCCAGTAGTTACAGAGGAGAAGATCTTTGAATGTGTTTTCCCATAGGGTCCAATGTTAAAACTATGTCCCCCGCTGGCAGCCATGTTGAATGAAGTGCGATCCTGAAAAACACCTTTTTTGTAAAGGACCACCCAAAAACTATTGTGGCCAAGTTTGGTACAAATTGGCTCAGTTGTTTCAGAGAAGAAGATCTTTGAAAATGTTTTCCCATAGGGTCCAATGATAAAACTATGTTTCCCGCTTTCGGCCATCTTGGAAATCACGCGGACCTAAAAAACATCTTTTTTGTAAGGGACCATCCAAGGACTATTTAGGGCAAGTTTGGTTCCAATTGGCTCAGTAGTTTCAGAGAAGAAGATCTTTGAATGTGTTTTCCCATAGGGTCCAATGTTAAAACTATGTTTCCCGCTGGCGGTCATTTTGGAAATCGGGCGGACCTTAAAAAACACTTTTTTTGTAAGGACCACCCAAGGACTTTTGTGGCCAAGTTTGGTTCCAATTGGCCCAGTAGTTTCAGAGAAAAATAATTTGAATCGTTTTTTCCCATAGGGCCCAATTTTTGGTCCCAGCTGGCGGCCATCTTGGATGACGTACAGACCTGAGCGACACAATTTTTAAAGGGGACCACCCAAAGACTATTGTGGCCAAGTTTGGATTCAATTGGCCCAGTGGTTTCAGAGGAGAAGATCTTTGAATGAAAAGTTTACGGACGGACGGACGACGGACGCAAAGTGATTGAAAAAGCTCACCCTGGCATTGCCAGGTGGGCTAAAAACTTTGAAAATGAACTTCTATAGTATGACCTTCGGTTTTCCTGATAAGTTGATCAGAGTGTAAAGAAATATATATAATGATACAAAAAATATATACACATATATAATTTCTATACTCTTTTATAATCACAAATAATTTCAACTGTAGAGTTTATGAATTCTATCTTCTTTGAAGCAACATTCCAAAATAATATTCATATTAAAAATGAAATTTGCATCAAAATTGGAATGGGGAAAGTAAATTTACAGTATCTTTGGTATTTTATTATTTATGATACTTTTTTCATGGTAAACAGAGGTATTTCACACAAGATCAATTAAATTTGGTAGATATTACAATATGATGCTGAATCTCCTTCGAATAAGAAGTGTTGAGCAAGATAGAGTTCAGAGCACCATGTGGTGGAAAATTTATAGATTATATTCCTGGGTGAAAGGTGTTGATTCAATCTAACATTTTATAAAATGCTACTACTACTATTAAATAAGAAAAAAAGACTCCTAAATACAAAGTACCAACCAATACTAAGTTGTTATGCATGATCGATTAATGTTTATTACTTTCCACAGAAAACGTGATAATGACTGTTTATTTCTAAAACAAAAGATGTATAGTACATGCGTAAAGTACGTGCGTAGTACTTTACGTAATAGGGGATATCGACAAGATATTCTACTTGCATCCGTTTAATTAGCTTTGAGACGTAGTGACCTGAAAATTTTGCACACATACTGGCCTCTCTCTGATACTGGCGATGTCAACTGAAATTTATGATGATTCTTGACCAAACCCTTCGGGAAGGTTTGAGTTTGATTTTTCTTCCGTAGTGCGACAGTATTCTTCTACCAGCAGACTAGGCTCCTTGAGCTAGCCGGCAATTTAGCGGCGAGCACCCCTTGACCCATGCTTCAAAATTACGTATTGTCTTTTTCTTCCCTTTCAAGATTGTGGTGATAGAGTTATTAGTCGACCTGTATTGGGTTTTATTCGTATGTTTATTATACTACAGAGAAACGGAATAGGTATAGGAATGGTTTGGGTACCCATAAACCGGTTTAACCCTACCGCTGGCTTTTGCTAGTGCCGTTACCAAGTCCGGCTGTCACGAGTTCCTATCGTTTTCTACGTTTGTCCTTTCTCTTATTCGTGTTTTTCCTGTGTAGTTCCCTGGCATATTGTGGCATGTAATTATAATTTTCAGTAATTGTAGGTGTTTCCTGTTATCCATTTTTTACATGCATTAAAGAACCTTAGTGAGCACGCTCATATACCCCACGCCCCCACATATCATTGAACTCTAAAACACAATTAGCCTGCTAACAATACCAAAACCTTCATATAGAATGCAATATCTAATCAGCATGCAGATGATATGCATTAAAAGCAATATTTTGCACTCAAACGACCAAGTTCGACAACAGGTATTTTTGTGTCGCCTGCGTTCACGCAATGGCGACATATAGGGATCACTATCCGTCGTCTTGCGTCGTCAGCGTCACAAAAATTTGTGTCACATTTTTCTCAGGAACTATGTATGGAAGCCTTGTGCAATTTTGTATGGAGTGTCAGTATGGGGACCTATACCGTGTAACAGAGTTTCGGATCTCTGGCATGCCCACTTCCTGTTTGACAGAACATAAATTTGTTTTGACGATCGGAGTCACAAAAAAATTCTGTCACATTTTTATCAGTAACCATGTATTTGAGCCCTCTGCAATCTGGAATAGAGTATCAGTATGGAGACCTGTACCGTGTGATGGAGTTTCAGATCTCTCGCATGCCCACTTCCTGTTTGACGGAACATACAATATTTTTTGTCGATTAGAGTCACAAAATATTTCTGTCACATTTTTTCAGGAACTTTGTATCCAAACCTTCTGCAATTCAATATGTAGTATCAGTATGGAGACCTTTACAATGTAACAGAGTTTGGGATCTCTCACATACCTACTTCCTGTTTGACAGAACTTAGAATAGTATTTTGTTATTACGCTGGCGACACATGTCTACCCTGGAAGACTTACAGCTTAGTTCTAATAATTGTTCAAAGTTAATATGTTGATACATATGTAGCATGATGATACATATGTAGCATGATATATGCACAATCAACCTGCAAAATTAAAACTTACTACCTTAAAAACTGTAGGAGCGGTTATCCGGACAAATGATGTACCCTATAAGCAATATTTGCATTAAAATGATCGAGTTCAAAAAGGTGTATTTTTCTTGAAATATAAAAGATCAAAATCCAAGATGCATGCACATCTTTGATATATGCTTAATCAACATGCAAAATAAAAACTTCCTACCTAAAAAACTAGGAGAAGTTATCTGGACAAATGATATACCCTGTAAACAATATTTTGCCTAAAATGACTAAGTTCAACAATGTGTGTTTTTCTTTAAAAATGTCAAAATTCAAAATTAAAGAAGTATGCACATCTTTTAGATATGCACAATAAATTTGCAAAATAAAAACTTAATATCTTAAAAACTGTAGGAGGAGTTACCCGGAAAAATGGTGTACCCAATTAGCAATATTTTGCCTAAAATGACTAAGTTCCACAATGTGAATTTTCTTAAAAAATATCAAATTCAAAATCAAAGTAGTATGCACATCTTTGATGTGTGCACATTCAACATGCAAAATAAAAACTTCCTACCTTAAAACCTGGAAGGAGGTATCCGGGCAAATGATTTACCCATTAGTAATGACGGACAGACGGACAAACTAATTACTCTTTAATATCATTACAAGTATCTGCTGAAGTAAAAATAAAAATTAAAAGTCCTATGGAAATATGTCCAAATGATTTGCAACATAAGAACTCTCAAATTAACTTACAAGAAAAACTTTGCATAATATTCGTTAGGCAGCATTAAAATCATGGAAAGCCATAATCCAAAAATAGCCTGGAAGAAGTTTTTATGACCACCAGCTCTGCAGTAGCATCGACAAAATGATTTCAAAATATGAAAAAATATACCCAAGCTGCATCACAAACATTCAACTTTGTTATGCTTTGAACATGTTTCAGGACGTTTTCTTATGCTTTGAACATGTTTCAAGACGTAATCTCTAATTAGTAGCATTAGAATCAACTATACAATGAAGATTGAACCATTATCACAATAAAAAATGTAGATAAAAAGATGCACCATTTCAAATTTTTACCATAAGAAAGTTGATGATAAATGATAAATCATGAAAGCATCCGCTCAGAAAACACGACCTGCTTAAGGAGGGACTTTCCAATATGGATTTAACCATACACATGTTTTAGGTAACAATAATAAAAACAATTACCCGCTAAACGATCTCGAAATTTATGTTTTCCAAAAAACTGCAAAAGTAAAACTAACATTCACCAAGTTGACAAAAAAAATAATTATAATAATTCTAACATATTGTCAAGTGTCTCATATAACTGTGTCTTAAAATGATATCTTGTCTACACTGGTGGCCATTAGAATAAAATTCAAAATTCTTCATTCAAAGAATTTCTAAAAGAAGTATTTTGAATAAATCTGGTTCAAGAAAATTCGGACTTAAACTGATGTCAGGTCATACAAATTTATCGTACTTGTATTCAGCATTTAGTATATTTCTGCCAATGATTGATGACCATATAGCACATTCTTTGTAAGATAATGTTTTCCATATATGATCCAAGGTTCAACAATATTAAGTTTATTTCCAAGGAAAGCAATATTTTAGGATGAGTGAAACAAAATACACCATCATTATGTAGGACTTTCTATACATAATTCCTGTATAATTTCAATGTTTTAATATATGTACTGTACTATGTCGATACTTAGATCGATTCAAATAAAGATCATATGCACATAATTCCTTTAAGTTTAAATCAAGTTGTTTAACCAGGAGTTTTTTGTTTGAAAAAATAATGAAAACTTGTTTTCCAATATAACTAAATATTTATCTTAATTCTATTTAGGCTATCAACCTATCAAGTGCAAATTTTAACGAATAGAAAAATTCTTTGTAAATTAACTTCTTTATAATTCAGTTTTCCTTGTAGCTTTAAAACAACTCATCAAAGTGTAAAAAATGTAACCCTACACTAGGCAAAAATAACTATATAATTAATAATTATTAAGCTCTTTTATGATTAAAAAATGATTTGAACTTTAGATTTATGAATTCTGTTTCCCTCAATAAAAATTTATCATATATATAAAAAAAAATAAAAATTGTAAACAGAAAGTAAATTTACAGTAACTTCATTATTTTGTTATTATGATATTTTTTCGCATGATATACTGAAGTATTTCACATCATATGGTACATATAACAATAAAGACACCGAATCTTCTTCGAATCAGACGTAGTTGAGCAAGAGAAAGCTTGCAGTAACATGTGGTGGAATATTTATATTTATTACATTAATCAAGGACATTAATACATATTTGTACGAAATGACATTTCCGGATTTTAGCATCAAAATGATAAATCACAAAATATAAAAAAAATCGCATGTTATACATTGGAGCGATTATTCACCTTGCTTTTAAGGGAAGAACGTAAAGAAGTAGACTTCTAACCTATGTTGTAAGAATGTTGTACTACCATAAATTATAAGTACTGTTTTTTGATGTCCTCCATCTGTACTTTTGTTTTGCTTAGGTAAACAGATTTTGACACAATATCAAAGTATCTTCTCTGAGTTATGTTAAACTGTGTATGTTCCTAGCTGACATGTCTAGAACCATTTTGAGACACTAAATTTTATTTACCATATATGTTCCTTACTGAGGGTTCATGATACAGTATTTATCTACTGAAAGAATCCCAATTGACAGGTCTTCATGCAAGGATATACATCAGATTAGTCCCCTGATTTACAGATCACTGTGGAATACTGATAATTTTTACTGTATGTTATTCTTTTTGACAGGTATTAGTACATTAAATAATAGCATTTTTACTGTAAATCTTCCTGTACGAAAGGTGTTGATTCAAAAATATTAAGAAGTTTTCTATTTATCGTACATTTTCACTCCTGCTTTATTGGTCGAATATGTTCTAGATTAAATATTCTTAATGAAAAGCCAACAGTTAACGTGTGTGGTTAGCTGATTGGTGGAAATAAGCTTGGAATACAAGCTTTAATATTTCGTATAGGTTTCTGGACGAAAAGAAATGGCTTCATATATGATAGATACGAGATGTTATTTACTATACATGTTCTTGGCTGAGGAATTGTGGAACAGTGCTATATATATATAATATACAACTGCATCGAGTAAAAAACGACATTTCTACACTAGAGATAGTAAAATATTTAAAAATTTAACTTTCGAGAATATAGAAATGTCGTTTCTCATGAGATACAGTTGTGGATTTTATTTTTCTAATGATTTCAAGGGGATTTGGACAAAACATTGCCACCCTTTTCTGACGATCTGAAATAAATGCGTTCTTTGAGCGTGACCTCATCAGGCATGGTCGCCTTTTTCATGGCGTTACTATGGTAAAGTCGGGAAACGGCAAATATATTTGACGTCATAATTGAATTTTAGCCAATCACTTACCGAGAACAACATTCTCTCTAGAGAGGAGAAACGATTTCTCTCACTGTTCAGGAAAAGTGAAAACAAGACAGAAATTAGAGAAATTGGTTTTCATTAAATTCATATGTTTCTCAGTGAGAGGTATTAATACATTGAGATACACCAGATTTTATTGTAATATTCCTTGTATAAAATAAGGTCTTGATATTCTGTAAAGTATCGGATTATATGTACAATATCCTGGCTGGAAGGTATTAATACACTGATATACGGCAAATATTATTTACCGCAATTGTTCTTTGCAGTAAATGTTCATGGTTGAAAGGTGCGACTATTCTAAGATATTACACATTTTATTTACCTATTTGTATCTGGCTATCATGTCCTAATACAGCGAGAAATATCAGATTTTATTTACCGTATATGTTCCTGGTTGACAGGTCTTGATACACTTGGGAATATTAGATTTTATTTACCGTATATGTTCCTGGTTGGCAAGTCTTGATACACTGGGAAATATTAGATTTTATTTACCGTATATGTTGTTCCTGGTTGGCAGGTCTTGAAAATCTGGGAAATATCAGATTTTTTTTACCGTATATGTTCCTGGTTGGCAGGTCTTGTTACACTGACACATATCAGATTTTATTTACCATATATTCCTGATTTTATTTACCGTATATGTTCCTGGTTGGCAGGTATTGATACATTGAGTAATATCAGATTTTATTTGCCGTATATGTTCCTGGTTGGCAGGTCTTGATACACTGAGAAATATCAAATTTTATTTACCGTATGTGTTCCTGGTTGACAGGTCTTAATACACTGAAAACTAGAGGTTGTCGAAACAACGGCAGTAGAATACCGAAGGAACAAGGGCAGCGAAGAACATAAAAATCGAAATCAAAAGACATGGCAAAAAACGGCAACAGAGAAAAACAAAGACAAAACAAGGACGTGAGACATCTACAATGAAAACCGGGAGTGACATCAGGTGCTCCGGAAGGTTAAGCATGTCCTGCTCCGCTAGCGGCACCCGTCACACTATTAGTAAGTCAATCCAGGGTTGAGTCAAAACTGGTTATGTCAAATCCGTGAAGACGTGAAATCTAGCTAATAATGTCCGTTTTCATCTGGGACACAGACACGTCATATCTGTCAATGATATCATGGTGACGGCCATAAAATTTCTGAAGAGATGAAAGCAACAAATGCTGAACAAATCCCTGACAAAGTAACTTTTTGGACAGTGTTTTTGCTCTATTAAAAAAATCACTGTATAAACTACATGCGCGACAGTAACGAATCAACTGTGAAATGTACACGCCATAGACTGGAGAGGTTTACAGGTATATTGCTGCTCAGAAAGGAAAAATCCACAATTGGGAAGTCAAAATCATCACGTTTGTCATATAGCTTAGATTTCAAACGTCCATCTTCATAAATGTATATAAACAGATCTAAGTACGAAGCTGAAGTAGGTGTATCAGTAGTCTCTTTAATTTCAAGCTCATTGGGATAGATCTGGTGTAAATATTCCTTGAATTTTGGATTATTAAGAGAAAGTACATCGTCTATGTAGCGGAAGCTGAAATTAAGGGACTGGGCTAAATGTTTTTGTTCTTTCTGTGTTAGCCCTTGTAAAAACTTGGCCTCATACGAGTAAAGAAAGAGATCAGCTTAAAGCGGCGCGATTGTCTGTTGACAAACGCGACCGCCAAATTCGAAAAAAATATTATCTATTAAAAATTCCAACATTTTGATTACGTCATTCTCCGTGTACTTCTTGTTTGACTCAGTGTGGTTTTTCACAAAATATGCTTTATCTTTCCCTACTACTAAGTAGTAGAAGCGACAGCTATCATTGCAATCCCTGTTTGACACAGAAAACAGTTGTTTTACCCCGAGGCATAATTTTTCTCAATATTTGTGAAATCAAACTATTAATAGTCGTTATTTTTGTAAAAAGAATTCAAAGATATATGGATGTTAGGCAGAAATCCAAAAAATAAGTGGTCTTTGAGACTTTCAGGAAATTTACCAAATTTGAATGAAATATTTTTGAAATCCATTTAATTATAATGCTTGTCCTGAACTAAACAAATTATTTTAGTACCAAGATTATAATCAAATGCTTTTGAAAACGAATTGATTAAAATGTTTCTCCTAAAGTAAACAAACTATTTAAGTATGGTTGCTAGGTAGAATTCCCAAAAATAAGTGGTCTTTGAGATTTCAGGAAATTACCAAAATTGGAATCAAAATATTTTTGAAATATAATTGATGGAAATGTTTGTTCTAAATTAAAGAAACTATTGAAATATGGTTGGTGGGTAGAATTCACCAAAAAAAAGTGGTCTTTTAGACTTTCAGGAAATATACCAAGATTGGAATCAAATATTTTAGAAATCCTTTTCATTTAAATGTTTGTCTTAAACTAAACAAATTATTTCAGTATGGTTTCTAGGTAAATTTAAAAAAAAATAAGTGGTCTTTGATACTTTCAGGCAATATACCAAACTTGGAATCATATTTTCTACCAAACACTGGATAAAATACATAATTATTAGCTCAAATTTCCACAAATATGAGTCTTTGACATTTTCAGGAAATTTACCAAAGTTGGAACCGGAATCGAAATTCCGAACGATTTTTGCAAATCTACACACTATATATAACAATTCTGCATAGAGATTCAATCCATTAATCCAACTAGAGGCTCAGAGACTGAGCCTGTATCGCTCACCTGACAAAATGCTTCTATGCCATGCATGACCAAAAATGATGTAAAGCACACTCCATACTTCAACCCTGTAAAGTTTGGTTGAATTGGCTTCAGTGGTTTCAGCGAAGATGAAAATGATATTTTGCCAAAGGTCTCATTATAATACTATGTTTACTAAGTTTTGCACTGGTGCCCGTTTTTTGTCCGATTGGAACGAAATGAGCAATCTTTGTAAAGGTCCTATAGTACATCATTCCTGTGTAGTTTGGTTGATTTGATTCAGTGGTTTCAGAGAAGAAAATGAAAATGTGATTTTCCCATAGGGTACAATATTGAACAATGTCCCATTCTGTTGGCCATGGTTTTTTCTCGGTTCGAAATTAAATGATCAATCTTTCTAAAGGATCTTTAGTACATCATTCCTGTAAGGTTTGGTTGAATTTGCTTCGAATTCAGCGGTTTCAGAGGAGAACAAGAAAAAGTGATTTTCCCATAGGGTTCAACGTTACATCTTAGTTCGATCCTGGCGGCCATGTTTCTTATTGGATCCGAACGAAATGAGCAATCATTGTAAAGAGCATTTAGTACATCATTCCTGTAAAGTTTCGTTGAATTTGCTTCAATGGTTTCAGAGGAAAGATGAAAATGTGATTTTTCCCTTGGGTACAATGTTTAACCTAAATTCGGCCCTGGCACCCATGTTTTATATCAGATCTGAACGAAATGAGCAATCTTTGTAAAAGACCTTTAGTATATCATTCCTGTAAAGTTTGGTTGAATTTAGTTCAGTGGTTTCAATGAAAAGATGAAAATGTGATTTTCCCATAGGGTCAAACGATAAACTATGTTCCGCGCCGGCGGCCATGTTTTTGATCGGATCGGAACGAAATGGGCTATCCATGTCAAAGACCTTTAGTATATCATTCCTGTAAAGTTTGGTTGAATTTGCTTCAGTGGTTTCAGAAAAGAAGATGAAAAAGTGACTTTCCCATAGGGTCCAATGTTAACCCTAAGTTCGACCCTGGCAGCCATGTTTTTTTATCGGATCGGAACAAAATGAGCAATCTTTGTACAGGATCTTCAGTACATCATTCCTGTAAAGATTGGTTAAATTTGCATCAGCGGTTTCAGAGAAAAAGATGAAAATGTGATTTTTCCCATCGGGTCCAATGTAAAACCTAAGTTCGGCCCTGGCAGCCATGTTTTATATCAGATCTGAACGAAATGAGCAAGCTTTGTAAAAGACCTTTAGTACATCATTCCTGTAAACGTTCGTTAAATTTACTTCAGTGGTTTCAGAGGAGAAGATGAAAATGTGACTTTCCCATAGGTTCAATGTTTAACCTAAGTTCAGCCCTGGCATCCATGTTTTTTATCAGATCGGAACAAATTGAGCAATCTTTGTAAAGGACCTTTAGTACATCATTCCTGAAAAGATTGGTTAAATTTGCATCAGCAATGTCAGAGCAGAAGATGAAAATGTGATTTTTTCCCATAGGGTCCAATGTTAAACCTAAGCCATGTCTTTTATCAGATCTAAACGAAATGAGCAATCTTTGTAAAAGCCCTTTAGTACATCATTCCTATTACGCAGAATTTGCTTCAGTGGTTTCAGAGGAGAAGATGAAAATGTGATTTTCCATTAGGGTCCAATGTTAAACTATGTTCTGTGCTTGCGGCCATGTTTTTTTTTATCAAATCGGAACGAAATGAGCAATCTTTGCAAAGGACCCTTAGTACATCATTCCTGTAAAGTTTGGTTGAATTTGCTTCAGTAGTTTCAGAGCAGAAGATGAAAATGAAAAGTTTAACGGACGGACGGACGAAGGACAACGGACGCCAAGTGATGGCAATAGCTCTCACTGACCCTTTGGGTCAGGTGAGCTAAAAATGTAGAAGGAATTTGTTTCACATGCCTCATGTGTCAAAATCCACATCTTTGGGCCTTTGCCAAATTCAACATCTTTCGGCCTTTGTCAAAATCAACATCTTGGGGCCTCTTGTTTGCACCAAGATGAATATAGACTAGAGGCTCAGAAACTGTATCGCTCATCTGACAAAATACTTCTATGCCAGGCATGACCAAAATATGTTTATTACCAATGGGTCTAATATTTAGCTGTTATCCTTTAGCACCTGTGTTTACTGATCCTAATGAAATGAGTAATTTTTGCAAAGGACCTTCCATACATTTAGTTAAATTTGCTTGAATAGTTTCAGAGAAGATGGTGAAAAGGGTGGCTTTCTCGTACCGGGCTCCGATGTTAAACTATGTTCTGCAGTAGAGGCCGTGTTTTTTGCCGGATCGAAATGAAATGAGCAATCTTTGTAAAGAATCTTTAGAACATCATTCCTGTAAAGTTTGGTTGAATTTGTTTCCGTGGTTTCAGAGAAGATGAAAATGTGATTTTTCCCATAGGGTCCAATGTTAAACCTAAGTTCCGCGCAGACAGCATTTTTTTTTATCGGATCGGAACAAAAGGAGCAATCTTTGTAAAGGACCTTTAGTACATCATTCCTGTAAAGTTTGGTTGAATTTGCTTCAGTGGTTTTAAAGGAGAAGATGAAAATGTGATTTTCCAATAGGTCCAATGTTAAACTATGTTCCCCGCTGGCGGCCATGTCTTTTTTTATCAGATCAGAACCCAATGAGAAATCTTTGTTAAGGACCTTTAGTACATCATTCCTGTAAAGTATGGTTGAATTAGTTCCAGTGGTTTCAGAGCAGAAGATGACAATGTGATTTTCCCGTAGGGTCCAATGTTAAACTTTCGTTCCGCGCTGGCAGCCATGTTTTTTTTATCGGATCCGAACCAAATGAGCTATCTTTGTTGAGGACTTTAGTACATCATTCCTGTAAAGTTTGGATAAATTTACTTCAGTCAAGTTTCAGAGGAGAAGATGAAAATGTGATTTTCCCATAGGGTCCAATGTTTTACTATGTTCCGCACTGGCGGCCATGTTTTTTATCGGACCTTTAGTTCATCATTCCTGTAAAGTTTGGTTAAATTTGTTTCAGTGGTTTCAGAGGAGAAGATGAAAATGTGATTTTTCCCATAGTGTCCAATGTTAAACCTAAGTTCCGCGCAGACAGCAATGTTTCTTATCGGATCGGAAGAAAATGAGTAATTTTTGTAAAGGACCTTTAGCACATCATTCCTGTAAAGTTTGGTTGAATTTGCTTCAGTGGTTTCAGAGAAGATGAAAACGTGTTTTGCCCATAGGGTCCAATGTTAAACTATGTTCCCCGCTGGCGGCCATGGGTTTTATCAGATCAGAACCCAATGAGCAATTTTTGTCGAGGACCTATAGTACATCATTCCTGTAAAGTATGGTTGAATTTGCTTCAGTGGTTTCAGAGAAGAAGATGATGTGATTTTCCGATAGGGTCCAATGTTAACCCTAAGTTCTGTGTTGGCGGCCATATTTTCTATCGGATCGGAACGAAATCAGCTATCTATGTCAAGGACCGTAAGTACATCATTCCTGTAAAGTTTGGTTGAATTTGCTTCAGTGGCCTCAGAGCAGAAGATGACAATGTGATTTTCCCATAAGGTCCAATGATAAACCTAAGTACCGCGCTGGCGGCCATGTTTTTTATCCGATCTGATTGAAATGACCAATCTATATCAAGGACCATTAGTATATCATTCCTGTAAAGTTTGGTTGAATTTACTTCAGTGGTTTCAATGAGAAGATGAAAGTGTGATTTGTCCCATAGGTTCCAACGTTAAACCTAAGTTCCGCGCTGGCGGCCATGTTTTTTATCGGATCGGAACGAAATAAGCAATCTTTGTAAAGGACCTTTAGTACATCCTTCCTATAAAGTTTGGTTGAATTTGCTTCAGTGGTTTCAGAGGAGAAGTTGAAAATGTGAAAAGTTAACGGACGACGGACGCCAAGTGATGGCAATAGCTCACACTGACCCTTTGTGTCAGGTGAGCTAAAAAATCCGAAAGCTCATTGAGCATCTACAGACTATATGTAACACATCTACATTAAAATCAAATCCATAAATCCATATATGTAGGAGGAGTTTGTGTCACATGCAACATATGTAAAAATTGACATGCTGGGGAGGATATAACAATATCCCGAACTTTCTTCGAAAGTGCGGGAATAAATATCAGATTTAGATTTTATTTACCATATATGTTCCTGGTTGACAGGTCTTGATACAGTGAGAAATATCAGATTTTATTTACCGTATATGTTCCTGGTTGACAGGTCTTGATACACTGAGAAATATAAGATTTTATTTACCGTAAATGTCCCGGGCTGACAGGTCTTGATACACTGAAAAATATCAGATTTAATTTACCGTATATGTTCCTGGTTGACAGGTCTTGATACACTGAGAAACATCAAACCTTATTTACCGTATATGTTCCTGGATGACAGGTCTTAATACACTGATAAACATCAGATCTTATTTACCGTATATGTTCCTGGTTGACAGGTCTTGATACACTGAGATTTTCCAGACTGGAAAGTAAATATATAATCTTTACAGGCATCACAGTCAGATCTACTGTCACCCGTACATCCGCCTAAACAGCTNATGTTAACCCTAAGTTCGACCCTGGCAGCCATGTTTTTTTATCGGATCGGAACAAAATGAGCAATCTTTGTACAGGATCTTCAGTACATCATTCCTGTAAAGATTGGTTAAATTTGCATCAGCGGTTTCAGAGAAAAAGATGAAAATGTGATTTTTTTCCCATAGGGTCCAATGTAAAACCTAAGTTCGGCCCTGGCAGCCATGTTTTATATCAGATCTGAACGAAATGAGCAATCTTTGTAAAAGACCTTTAGTACATCATTCCTGTAAACGTTCGTTAAATTTACTTCAGTGGTTTCAGAGGAGAAGATGAAAATGTGACTTTCTCATAGGTCCAATGTTTAACCTAAGTTCAGCCCTGGCAGCCATGTTTTTTATCAGATCGGAACAAAATGAGCAATCTTTTTAAGGACCTTTAGTACATCATTCCTGTAAAGATTGGTTAAATTTGAATCAGCAATGTCAGAGCAAAAGATGAAAATGTGATCTTTCCCATAGGGTCCAATGTTAAACCTAAGCCATGTTTTTTATCAGATCAAAACGAATAACTAAATACCGAAGTCACTGTGAATTGAGCAATCTTTGTAAAAGCCCTTTAGTACATCATTCCTATTAAGTTTGGCAGAATTTGCTTCAGTGGTTTCAGAGGAGAAGATGAAAATGTGATTTTCCAATAGGGTCCAAAGTTAAACTATGTTCTGTGCTTGCGGCCATGTTTTTTATCAAATCGGAACGAAATGAGCAATCTTTGCAAAGGACCTTTAGTACATCATTCCTGTAAAGTTTGGTTGAATTTGCTTTAGGAGTTTCAGAGTAAAAGACGAAAACGTGATTTTTCTCATAGGGTCCAATGGAAAAAGTTCGGCGCTGGCGGCGCGGCCATGTTTTTTGTCGGATCGGAACAAATGAGCAATCTATGTAAAGGACCTTTCATACATCATTCCTGTAAAGTTTGGTTGAATTTGCTTCAGTAGTTTCAGAGGAGAAGATGAAAATGTGAAAAGTTTAACGGACGGACGGACGAAGGACAACGGAGGCCAAGTGATGGCAATAGCTCTCACTGACCCTTTGGGTCAGGTGAGCTAAAAATGTAGAAGGAATTTGTTTCACCTGCCTCATGTGTCAAAATCCACATCTTTGGGCCTTTGCCTAATTCAACATCTTTCGGCCTTTGTCAAAATCAACATCTTTGGGGATCTTGTTTGCACCAAGATGAATATAGACTAGAGGCTCAGAAACTAAGCCTGTATCGCTCACCTGACAAAATGCTTCTATGCCAGGCATGACCAAAAATATGTTTATTACCAATGGGTCTAATTTTTAGCTAAGTTATCCTTTAGCACCTGTGTTTTTGTCTGATCCTAATGAAATGAGTAATTTTTGCAAAGGACCTTCCATACATTTAGTTAAATTTGCTTGAATAGTTTCAGAGAAGATGGTGAAAAGGATGGCTTTCTCGTACCGGGCTCCGGTGTTAAACTATGTTCTGCAGTAGAGGCCGTGTTTTTTGCCGGATCGAAATGAAATGAGCAATCTTTGTAAAGAATCTTTAGAACATCATTCCTGTAAATTTTGGTTGAATTTGTTTCCGTGGTTTCAGAGGAGAAGATGAAAATGTGATTTTTCCCATAGGGTCCAATGTTAAACCTAAGTTCCGCTCAGACAGCATTTTTTATTATCGGATCGGAACAAAATGAGCAATCTTTGTAAAGAACCCTTAGTACATCATTCCTGTAAAGTTTGGTTGAATTTGCTTCAGTGGTTTCAAAGGAGAAGATGAAAATGTGATTTTCCAATAGGTCCAATGTTAAACTATGTTCCCCGCTGGCGGCCATGTCTTTTTTATCAGATCAGAACCCAATGAGCAATCTTTGTTAAGGACCTTTAGTACATCATTCCTGTAAAGTATGGTTGAATCAGCTCCAGTGGTTTCAGAGCAGAAGATGACAATGTGATTTTCCCATAGGGTCCAATGTTAAACTTACGTTCCGCGCTGGCGGCCATGTTTTTTTTATAGGATCGGAACCAAATGAGCTATCTTTGTTGAGGACTTTAGTACATCATTCCTGTAAAGTTTGGATGAATTTACTTCAGTCAAGTTTCAGAGGAGAAGATGAAAATGTAATTTTCCCATAGGGTCCAATGTTTAACAATGTTCCGCACTGGCGGCCATGTTTTTTTATCGGACCTTTAGTTCATCATTCCTGTAAAGTTTGGTTGAATTTGTTTCAGTGGTTTCAAAGGAGAAGATGAAAATGTGATTTTTCCCATAGAGTCCAATGTTAAACCTAAGTTCCGCGCAGACAGCAATGTTTTTTATCGGATCGGAAGAAAATGAGTACTTTTTGTAAAGCACCTTTAGCACATCATTCCTGTAAAGTTTGGTTGAATTTGCTTCAGTGGTTTCAGAGGAGAAGATGAAAATGTGATTTTCCCATAGGGTCCAATGTTAAACTATGTTCTGTGCTTGCGGCCATGTTTTTTATCAAATCGGAACGAAATGAGCAATCTTTGCAAAGGACCTTTAGTACATAATTTCTGTAAAGTTTGGTTGAATTTGCTTTAGGAGTTTCAGAGTTAAAGATGAAAACGAGATTTCTCTCATAGGGTCCAATGGAAAAAGTTCGGCGCTGGCGGCGCGGCCATGTTTTTTGTCGGATCGGAACAAAATGAGCAATCTATGTAAAGGACCTTCCATACATCATTCCTGTAAAGTTTGGATGAATTTACTTCAGTCAAGTTTCAGAGGAGAAGATGAAAATGTGATTTTCCCAGGGTCCAATGTTTAACTATGTTCCGCACTGGCGGCCATGTTTTTATCGGACCTTTAGTTCATCATTCCTGTAAAGTTTGGTTGAATTTGTTTCAGTGGTTTCAAAGGAGAAGATGAAAATGTGATTTTTCCCATAGAGTCCAATGTTAAACCTAAGTTCCGCGCAGACAGCAATGTTTTTTATCGGATCGGAAGAAAATGAGTAATTTTTGTAAAGGACCTTTAGCACATCATTCCTGTAAAGTTTGGTTGAATTTGCTTCAGTGATTTCAGAGAAGATGAAAATGTGTTTTGCCCATAGGGTCCAGTGTTAAACTATGTTCCCCGCTGGCGGCCATGGTTTTTATCAGATCAGAACCCAATGAGCAATTTTTGTCGAGGACCTATAGTACATCATTCCTGTAAAGTATGGTTGAATTTGCTTAGTGGTTTCAGAGAAGAAGATGATGATGTGATTTTCCCATAGGGTCCAATGTTAACCCTAAGTTCTGTATTGGCGGCCATATTTTCTATCGGATCGGAACGAAATCAGCTATCTATGTCAAGGACTGTTAGTACATCATTCCTGTAAAGTTTGGTTGAATTTGCTTCAGCGGTCTCAGAGCAGAAGATGACAATGTGATTTTCCCATAAGGTCCAATGATAAACCTAAGTACCGCGCTGGCGGCCATGTTTTTCATCCGATCTGATTGAAATGACCAATCTATGTCAAGGACCATTAGTATATCATTCCTGTAAAGTTTGGTTGAATTTACTTCAGTGGTTTCAATGAGAAGATGAAAGTGTGATTTTTCCCATAGGGTCCAATGTTAAACCTCAGTTCCGCGCTGGGGGCCATGTTTTTTATCGGATCGGAACTAAATAAGCAATCTTTCTAAAGGACCTTTAGTACATCATTCCTATAAAGTTTGGTTGAATTTGCTTCAGTGATTTCAGAGGAGAAGTTGAAAATGTGAAAAGTAAACGGACGACGGACGCCAAGTGATGGCAATAGCTCACACTGACCCTTTGTGTCAGGTGAGCTAAAAAAATCCGAAAGCTCATTGAGCATCTACAGACTATATGTAACACATCTAGATTAAAATCAAATCCATAAATCCATTTATGTAGGAGGAGTTTGTGTCACATGCAACATATGTAAAAATTGACATGCTGGGGAGGGTATAACAATATCCCGAACTTTTTTCGAAAGTGCGGGAATAAATATCAGATTTAGATTTTATTTACCATATATGTTCCTGGTTGACAGGTCTTGATACAGTGAGAAATATCAGATTGTATTTACCGTATATGTTCCTGGTTGAAAGGTCTTGATACACTGAGAAATATAAGATTTTATTTACCGTAAATGTCCCGGGCTGACAGGTCTTGATACACTGAGAAATATCAGATTTTATTTACCGTATATGTTCCTGGTTGACAGGTCTTGATACACTGAGAAACATCAAACCTTATTTACCGTATATGTTCCTGGTTGACATGTCTTAATACACAAACATCAGATCTTATTTACCGTATATGTTCCTTGTTGACAAGTCTTGATACACTGAGATTTTCCAGACTGGAAAGTAAATATATAATCTTTACAGGCATCACAGTCAGATCTACTGTCACCCGTACATCCGCCTAAACAGCTATCATGACAACAGGTTGTCGTGTTCTTTATACAAAATCGCTCTGGACCACAGGGACAATCTGAAATCATTAAAAATAAGTAAAAAGGGTAAGCAATCATGAATCAAGTTAATTTTTGATTGTTTGAAATTGCGTGGTCCCTAGATGGATCTTGATAGTATCAAAATGTATTGATTTTGTTTTATTATTCACAAGTCGTTCGGCATGCGGAAGCCTACTGCTTAAGGCAAATGTTTCATCAAAAATGTAACTTCAATTTAAAATATATCTAATTGTGAATTTTTATGAGGTCGATAGAAGAATCGATTGGTCTGAAAAAGAAACAATTACCGAGAACGAATTCCTGCTCTGACCATAATAAAAAAGCTACAACAACTATTACATTCAGGAAAGTTTTCAATTTCAATAATCATGTATTCTGCTTATTCCGGAAGATCTCGCGTTGATTTGAAAAAGGGGTATGCAGAGTACAGCATGATACAATTGGGAATTTCATCAGGAGCACACTATAGTAATGCCATCAAAATCCAATAATTAATAAATTTTCTACAGCTAACTTTATGCAACCACCAAATTTGGCCTTTTTGGCCCCTTTGGTTTAAAGCAAGTATTCCTTTTGTGCCAAGGAACATTCTGCTGAAATTTTATAAGGTTTGGTCTGGCAAAACTTTAGTTATCGCATGATAACGCAGTATCTACATCGACGACGACGCCACCGCCGATCACGACGACGGCTGTATCATACCAAATACAACACAAAAACATTTGTGGTATAAAAACAAAGAACCTCGATAAAATAGGTTTTCCATTGTGCTACAATATCCTTCATTAATTTGACCTAAGCACATTTATATTGACCCTTCCCTGTTCTTAATTATTTTCCATTCAGGTAATTCGTTTCAATCACATAGATGATGCTCTTTCGTTTAAAAATCCGAATCTGAAGAATTCTGAAGAATTATTCATATTTTTTACGAAACAACAGACTGATTTACCAACATCAGTGTCATAATTTCGGGAACCTGAACTCTTAACGCTTCGAGAATAGTTATTTTCATGTTTCTGAGTTGTAATTTTCCCACACCTCCAGTATATCGAGGTAACATCCAAATAACAAGACAGCGAAGTTACTTTAAAGTTAGTTTCTGTGGATGGCAATTTCGACAATTTATGTCTCATCAGTGCAGATCAATCAAAACGATTGAAAGATCATAAACCTAAATACCTGAATTCATGAAGAACAAATCAAAAATATGATTCAAACGCAAAGCCAAAATCGGCCAACGGAAGAGATTTGCACAAGGGAGATATTCTTAAGTTTTATATAAAATGTTCTAAATTGAAGATCTCTGACGTTTTTGAAAGAAATCGGTTTTTGGAGCAGTGCCGAGGTACTACACTAACAGCAAACCACAAGAGGCATCATCGACGAATAGAAATAAATAACAAAATACAGATGTTTTTGAAAATACAGTTTCAATAGACGGCCGATCGACAACTTCCGTCAACATAAGTGCAAATCAATCAAATCGTTTAGAAAACTTAATTCGTTATTAGGTACCCAATACTTTGTCAACAAATCCAAAAGCATAAAAAACTACCGTATCCCTACAATATATAGCGCACTTATGTGAACACACAGCTTTCAATAGATTCAGAATTCATTACTTGATGAAGAGATACTCATTTGCAAACATCATACAATTACCTTATCAGCGAGATCTTGCCTTACCCCCCCCCNCCCCCCCCCCCCCCCCCCCCAATGTGCTGCCTTGGTATACGTTACACAACGCACTTAGACAAATTCATTGCGTAACAAAGTACTTAAAAATACCTTTTTTGTACTTAAATCACACCAGAATGTAATAGTGAAGTGTGTATCAAAGACATTCAACACACTACACATCCATTTCAATTTAAAACTTTGAACATGGTCCTATGGACCAATAAGAAACAGAGATGTAAAAAAAATACAGTTAAACCAAAGACCATGAGGAGAAAATAATCAAGAAGTGAATACTGCAAATTGGCAGCAAATTATTATGCATGACTAATCATACATATACATGCCCTTTAATCTACGATAGAATAAATTGTATAATATAGATTGAACATTGCATTTACATTACAAGGCACTATAAAAAGTGTAGTAATTATATAGTGCCTTTTATGTATTAATTACATAAATGACTTAAAACTGCTCTATCATCCGTTTGTGCAGAGAATGACTCCATCGACTTATATTCTCTTAAAATTAAAAATAAATAAAGTCTGGTCTGTGTTTGTAGTTTTTGTCTGCGGTTATTAAAGCGTATTGTATTTCACTACTCGGAACAAACCAGATGACACTTGGTTTTACAGAAACGATCGTAAACTCCAATAAGTCTGCTTGTGAGTCTTCTAGGAAACAATGATAGACTTTACTTCAAAGTTACTGACTATGTTTTAGTTCAGGCAGATCTTCGTGAAGATACTGAAGGTAGCCTCTCAAGGTGCTGAACATGGCTGTTAATCCGCGTTCGCAAAATTTGACCTAGGAATATAATCAATACGTGACAGCAACATATGTTTCATCAAATTCTTCCTTTTTATTATCTGCAAAATTTGGATGTTGCGGTTTTTATATCACCAGAGATAGATGAATCCTTCTCTAATCCAATATCTTATTTTCCGATGATTGGCCATGACTGTCATCAGCAGCATCATAGATAATACCGACTACATCACCAGAGGGTCTTTTAAACATATTGGTCATGCCTGGATAGAGGAGGCTCGTACATCATAGCTCTCCTTCTCTTCATAGATGGCGACAGAAGCAATCGGAAACATATTGGTCATGCCTGTATAGAGGAGGCTCGTACATATAACATAGCTCTCCTTCTCTTCATAGATGGAGACAGAAGCAATCGGAAACAGGATATTTCGATTGAATGTCCTTTACCCTTCTCCATTTTCCGCTCTGTCCACATTTAATACTTCGAGTATAATGTTAACCGTCTCCATTTTCCGTTCTGTTAATCACAAGTTGTTCGGGTATAACGTTACGCTACTTCCAATCTATGTGAGATTTCATTCTTGCCATCAAAGCTTAGTGTTTCTATGAAAACTGTCCCCAGGATCACGCTTTGGTAACATGGGATAAGATACTGTTTTTCTTTGACGACCCTATGTAGTCTTTGCTAAGTTTAGTGCAACCTTATTTGGGTTTCTCGCGGCCATATGCTCTACATATATATACGGTATTTGATGTTACTATTGTCATTTCTACTGTCTGGACCAAAGTTGGTGCCTATGGCAGGCATGACTCTATTTAACATCAATACTATGGAGCATAGTCTGTTTTTATCTGCTTTCTGTGACAGATATAAATAGGTGTATATAGGTCCCGATTACGTCAAACAGTCCGATTTCTGGTGGTTTTGTGACGTTTCAAACATATTGATCAGATAGCGGTTAATACACTTAACGGTCTATTACCAATTTTTTAGGTACAGTACTGTTAATTTCTTCAGGCAAATAAGAGCATAAAGTCCTATAAAAAGAATGCCATACAATTCCCCTTAGTCCCAATGTATACGTTGTTCAAGTCCATAGTGAATAATAAGGTTACTGAATAATGCTTAAGTTGCTGTCTTTGCACTCATGTTCTTGTTTAGAATTGATGGTGAACATCTCGAAAAATGATTGCTGATTATGAAGATGTGCTGAAGTCACATTTTAATTTTTCAAGTGTCAGAAAGTCAATTCATAAAATTATAGTTTTAATGTCTGGAAACCTATTAAAGTTGGAAAGTTTGTTTGTCTTTAGGAATCTTTGGCATCGCTGAATCCAATACTCAATGTCTTTGGTCATTCCTTACTAGTAAAATTAAGGTACTCGTCTTGACAAGTTGGACTTTTTTCTATTTTACTGTGAGTCTTTTTGTGCATTTATTTTTAGCCATTCACCACACATAGGGCGAGGGTTTGGATCGAACAAAACAAGTTTAACCCCATCGCAATTTTTGCGCCTGTCCAAAGTCAGGAATATGTTGGTCATTGGCTTGTCCTTGTCTTCTTATAAAATTTTAGTTTCTTGATATTGGGGTTATTGTATGTGGTTTGTTTCCATTGATTTATTCACTTTTTTACTTTTTGGGGCCATTTAGGGCTCTCTTTATGGTGTGAGGTTCCTCACTGCGTTGAAGACCGTACGGTGATCCCTAGATGCTTTGTTTTGGGTAGTTTTAACCTAGAGATGGGATGTTGTCTCCTTGACATTTTATTTTACTGCATTTCCTTCCTTTTTCATAGCTCTTAACTTTAGAATGTTCTTTAACGCATTTTAAGCTTGGAATTAACTAAAGATAGGATAAACAGTTCTTTCGTGGCCTTATTTCTCTTTTTACATGTTGTGTCCAATTTTTAAACCCAGTCTCTCATCTAGTCCTCGCTTACATTTTCTGAATCCTTCTGTCCGTTTAATTGGTTTTGGGATCCAATGACCTGATTTTTTTTACACACATACTGGCATCTCATTGATACTGCCGTTGTACACAGAAATAAATGATGATTCTTTAACAAATCCTTCTGGAAGTTTTGAGTTTGATTTTTCTTCCGTAGTGCGACTGTATTTTACCAGCAAACAAGGTTCTTGAGCTAGACGGCTGTTTAGCGATTTAGCGGTGTGCACTCCTTGATCCATCTTTCTAAATTACGTTTTATCCCTTTTCCTTTACAAGATTGTGGTAATGAAGTTAATTATCTACCTGTTTTGGGTTTTATTTGTTTGTGTTTATATACAATAGGGAAAAGGGACAGATAAAGGGGAGGTTTGGGTACACATAAACCGGTTAAATCCTACCTCTGGCTTTTGCTTGAGCCGGTACCAAGCCTTCTGTCCCTAGTTCCTATCGATGTTTTTTATCTCTTAGTTGTTGTTTTTCTTGTTCCCAGGTACAATATGGCATGTGGCTGTGTTTGTCGGCCATTGTAGGTGTTTCCTATTATCCTCTTTTATTCTTATACAGTTTATGATGTATTTATACATTTGCCAATTCCAGATATTCGTTCTACAGTTGTCGTTGTACTGAGAAATCAATATTTTGGACAGGATGTATTGTCAAGCTGGCATCTATTGTCAAATTGTTGTCATACAAACAATCGCTGTACTTTATTTCTAGTGGCCTTTTACAGGAGTAAGCGTTGGTCCTTTTCAATTTTGTTGCTGTTGTTAAGTTCTGCACTTAAGGACCTGTTTAGAAAGCATCAGTATCCATTTCGAAGAGATGGTGATATTAAGAAAACCACAAATTGGTTGTTTTCAGGGTTTGAAAAGATTCTTGTTCTTTTTTTTTCAATCTTAATGTATCAATGACTTCTTCTTTTGACGTCTTACTTGTCTTTGGCATCAGACGTTTTAATAGTCTTTCTTTTTTGGAGAGATTCTTAATAAATGTCCGATAACAGCCTATGAATCAACTGAACTGGCGAATAGCCTCTGGTGATACGGGTCTCGGTCATTTGGAACTTTCGGCGACCTTTCTTGGATCAGGTTCAAACCATTTGCAGAAACAATATGACCTATGTATTTGACATACCGTTGGTAGAATGTGCACTTCTTTGACAATAGCTTTAGACAAACTTCTCTATGAAGCTGGAACAGTATTGTTCTAGGTGGCTAAGAAGAAAATATGACCATCTAAGAAAATGAAAAAAAATACAGATATGAAGGTCTCCATGATACTCTTCAATCAATGGTTGTTGTGTGTCGCTTAAACATCTGACTACTTAAAGGATCTTAATATAATAAGTATAATAAGTAAGGTTTGGTGATGTTCACTTGATGATAACCGCTCTTCATATCTAGAATTGTAAATATTGTATTTTCCTTTAAAGAGTCAAGGATCTCTTCTATGAGTGGTAGACAAACTAGTTTTTGATCGTTCTACAATCGAGTTGTCAGTATTCAATACATTTTCAGATATTTCCATATATCTTTTTGATCAACCTTATATTTGAAGAAAATGGATGTTGAAAGTTGATTTTTAATTTATCTATATCATAGACATTGGAATCCTTTTATGGAGTTGTTTACTAAAGTGTTGTCCAACCAGTCAATTTTGTGCTCAATAGCACGCATTATGTATGGTAAATATCGTCTTATCATTAGGAAAATATATTCTGAAATATGTTCCATTCCTTTCTTTGAGTCCCCTGATAGGTCAACTGGCAAATGTATTGCCTTAGTTTGCCTTTTAATTGGCTATCCTTTGTAAAAGGTGTACTCAAGGGTTCTTCGTGGAGGGCTAATTAAATCAGATGCGACGCGTAGAACGGATCATGCTCACCCTTCTAGACCATCTGCTGTGCGTTTGGTGATTATACCTTCAGTTATGGCAGGGTAAACTTCTAGTGTTTAGTGATTTAGTTTTGAGTTTTTAATGTTCATTTTTGTTATTGTCTTTGTAAAGTCATTTTGTGTTAAATCAGATATGACTTATTTTTGAATTTTTTGATTTTAGAATTTTCAATTTTCTTTTTCTTTGCTTCTGTATTCTTTTGTCAATAACAAAATATCGGAGATACTTTATTCTAGTTTCACCGTCATGACTCAATATATTTATACACAAGTGAAATATGTCAACATCATGGTAACTAATAATTTCCCATAGTTCAGTCTTATACTTTCAAACGGTCTCTTTGAATTATTTAAATGAGTAATACATGCTCTACTACACGTTTTGCAAATATGTGTACTATTGGTAGTAACACATGTCAAAAATTATACTTAATTTTAATCAAGTCAATTGCATGGTCTTTTAGTGTATTCTAAAAAGAACACCAAAACTGTGTATAATAACGTTTCGATACGTGGTGCTTTTAAAACTAAGGTTGTATGATTGATGTCATTAGCTGTCGTATTAAGCATTCATTGCTGACACTGAGTTGTCTTGGTGGGATTATGATGAAACGCAATATTAAATGCAATGTAAATGAAGGCTCGGCAGAGGCATCTTAAAGATAATCTGAAGGATATGAAAAACTGAAAGTGAAAAACAAAAGAAAAGAAAAAATTGTATGCGACTATTAGTACGCGACTTCATTATTTTATTGTTGAAAACAACAGGTCGTGTGAGTTTGGCAGGGTAAAAGGTTAAATAACGACAAAAACCGATATCATAAAAGTGTTGAAGATATACTATGAAGATATACTAGATGAAACAACAAAACCTACATTAATTGGTGAAAAGGTCTTGAAGAATTAAATGATGAACGATAATTATGATGCGATTGTGCATTTTATGTTTTTGAATATTCTAATATATTTCATTCGAACATCTAAAAAAATATCAAAGGTCTGTAAATGAAATAAAAGGGACAACAGGAAACACCTACAACGCTGAAAATTATAATTACATGCCACAATCCGCTAGAAAACTACACAGGAAAAAAACACAAATTAGACAAAAGACAAACCTAAATAACGATATGAACTCGCGACAGCCGGACTATACCGTCCCTTGAAAAAGCCAACGGTAATATTAAAGAATTATCATATATTTCAGTAGACATCGGCAGTATCAGTGAGAGGCCAGTATGTCTTTAAAACAAGAGCTGTCGCCGAATGGCAACCAGGTATACCCCACTCACTGAACCCTGGATCAAAAATTCATGTTTTCACTAAATTTCGTAATTAAGTCCAATTTTTGTCAAACAGGAAGCATGCATCTGACATGACTGAAAATAGGACGTTCCTTACAACTAGTCAAATAGAGGCTGAATACGAGATTTGAGAAAAATGCGACGAAAAATTAATGTTTTCACAACATTTTGTGACAAAGTCCTCATTTTGTCAAACAGGAAGTACACATCCGACAGGACTCAAAATAGAACGTTCCTTACAACTAACCATATAGAGGCTGCATACCAATTTTGAAATCAATCCCTCTTGTAGAAGCTGAGAAAAATGCGACGAAAAATTCATGTTTTCACAACATTTTGTGACAAAGTCCACATTTTGCCAAACAGGAAGTACACATCTGACAGGACTCAAAATAGAACGTTCCTTACAACTAACCATATAGAGGCTGCATACCAATTTTGAAATCAATCCCTCTTGTAGACGCCGAGAAAAATGCGACGAAAAATTCATGTTTTCACTACATTTTGTGACAAAGTCCACATTTTGCCAAACAGGAAGTACACATCTGACAGGACTTAAAATATGACGTTCCTTACAACTAACCATATAGAGGATGCATACCAATTTTGAAATCAATCCCTCTTGTAGAAGCTGAGAAAATTGCGACGAAAAATTCATGTTTTCACTACATTTCGTAACAGTCACATTTCGTCAAACAGGAAGTACAAATCCGACAGGACTCAAAATAGGACGTTCCTTACAACTAACCATATAGAGGCTGCATACCAATTTTGATATTGATCCCTCTTGTAGAAGCTGAGAAAAATGTGCTGAAAAATTCATGTTTTCACTACTAAGTCCACATTTTGCCAAACAGGAAGTACACATCTGACAGGACTTAAAATAGAACGTTCCTTACAACTAATCATATAGAGGCTGCATACCAATTTTGAAATCAATCCCTCTTGTAGAAGCTGAGAAAAATGCGACGAAAAATTCATGTTTTCACTACATTTTGTGACAAAGTCCACATTTTGCCAAACAGGTTGTACACATCTGACAGGACTCAAAATAGGACGTTCCTTACAACTAACCATATAGAGGCTGCATACCAATTTTGAAATCAATCCCTCTTGTAGAAGCTGAGAAAAAAGGGGCGAAAAATTCATGTTTTCACTACATTTTGTGACAAAGTTCTCATTTTGCCAAACAGGAAGTACACATCTGACAGGACTTAAAATAGGACGTTCCATGCAACTAACCAAATAGAGGCTGCATACCAATTTTGAAATCAATCCCTCTTGTAGAAGCTGAGAAAAATGCGACGAAAAATTCATGTTTTCACTACATTTCGTAACAGTCACATTTCGTCAAACAGGAAGTACACATCCGACAGGACTCAAAATAGCACGTTCCTTACAACTAACCATATAGAGGCTGCATACCAATTTTGAAATCAATCCCTCTTGTAGAAGCTGAGAACAATGCGACGAAAATTTTTTTCGGACGCACGGACGAACGGACGAACGGACGGACAAGGTGAATGCAGTATACCCCCCTCTCTATAGAGTGGGGGTATAATTTTCAGGTCACTAGATTTCAGGTCACTAGATGCTCGGTGACCCTGTAAGCCCACTGAGCAGCAATTTTTACGTTAAGTTCAAGGCTAAAGGTCAAGTTTCAGTAACCATGGTTGGTGAAAAATCACTTTGAATTGATTTATCCTCATCCAAAATACCTATCCCAGATACAACTTGTAATATGTGACCCTGGTGACAAAGTTACAGGTGGATTATCACCGCAATGGTTCCTAACACATCTCTTTTAAGTATTATTTTGAATACCAAATATCAAAGCCTACCTTAAAAGAAAAACAATACGACATTGGCTGTCCTTTATCATTCCAATTGCAAAAACTAGACATTCAGGGACAAAATTCAAGCCAAGGATCAAACATCATGATTCACAATACACTGCGTTAATCTATTCAATTGACAAATATGCCCAGCACGCTTTGAAAGACAATATAGTCATAGCGAAGACAACATTTTCATTTAAAGAAAGTAATTACTAGTATGCGACCCGAGGACAAAGTTCAAGGTCAAGTTTAAACAATCGTGGATCGTGACATTAATATGACAACATGCCAAATACCAAAAAGGCAAAAAAAATGTTAAAGCCTATACACAACCTCGTCAAAAATGTGACATGGATGTCAATGTTCAAGGGTCATATGTAACTAATCATTGTTAGAAACACATCCCTGTTCTTAATTAGTCTTTCAGGCATCTTTGTTTTCTTCCGATGAAACATAAGCTGTCTCCTTGTGAAACGCTGTCGCAAATCAAACTCAAAACCTCCAGAAGGGTTTGGTAAAGAATCATCTTGTTGTTTACTAGATATTGAAAGTATCAGTGAGAGGCCAGTATACATGTAATAGCTTATGGATTGGATACCAAAGGTATGTAAACGAATTGATGCAGAATATCCTTTAGATATATCTTATTACGTAATAAAAGAATGTATTTTTTTCTGATTTTTTTCAGTTTCTTGCAATATCGACAACATGTCGAAAATAGATGTATGTTTATAATTTGTGTTTGTTTTCGTTTTTATACGCGTTGTTATGAAAAGGGGGTGTAAACAATCCATCTTAATTCATAAACATGTAGTGATTACCACTGATTATAACAGACGTGTCTCAGTCTGCAGTCATCGGGTTCGATTCCGAGAAAAAGATAATCTGAATACAAATTAACAATGAATGTCTTTATATAAAAATGTCGGTGATTTTATTTATTAAGCATTATTTATAGCTTTGGTGTATTGGAATACAACCCAAATATTTTGAAAATCACTAATAATTGAGTTACAGTGTTAGATCCAATGCAGTGTAAATAATACAGGCTATATAACAAGCAACAAACCTGCTTATTTTAGTAAAGCTGACAGTTTAAAAGAAGTTGCTGCGCTTTGATTTTGAACATATTATCATAGTGCGTGATGGTTTCCTGTGGATGAGAACGTGCGGATAATATTCTACACGACAGCGAAAAAGAATACCTACAAGTGCCAAAAGCTTGAAGGGACAACCATTTGATTTTCAGGCCAGGGCGATTTTACCCAGAAAATTTATATATTTTTATAAAAATTTGGAGCAATTTTTTTTCATCGACTGTCACATCAAATTATTTGTAATTTCAATCAAAATAATATTATCTACTTTCATGACAAGTAGGATTATAATATTAATTTTCACTGACACCAAGGTTTGATGATTTATTTCAAAATAGGCCTAGCCCCCTTCACTCCCCTTGAAAATCAAATGATCGTCCCCTAAATCAACCGGTAATATTTTTAATTCATTTTACAAAAACGCAAATCAGGGGCTAGATTTGCTCATGACGTGTACATTGAATTTTATCATTTATCTTCAGATATCAGCGTGACTATTCTCGTTCTGTCTATTAGATGAAAAAACATTGTGAAAGATATATTAAAATTGTTTGTAGAATTAGAGCATCAAATGCCAACATCAAAACGCAACACGAAGCAATTCTAAATACAATAAAAGAATTGTATTAGCGCTCACAGGATATAAAAACTTCAATATCCATTAAATCTTGCAATTTACTATTATTGCACATTTCATGGAACATTTTATTTAAATATTACTGCTTGGATACACATTCTGATATCAGTTCCATTTTAAACTTATCAGGAAACGATTGATTTTTTCATCTTAGCTTTTTTCTTCAGTTCTACTTGAGATTCAAACTAAATTGACATTATCCGAAAATAAGCCACTAGACCAAATTGTTTTCAGGAATTAAATATAACAAAATTACTCAGACGTTCAATTTTCAATATTAGTAATTTAGCAGTGGCTTTTCTTAGTCTTAAGGTTTTTTTAAGGATAATTACATGTGTACATCATTTGAAAAAAAAATCAAACCGGAATTAGTAAATTGTGCAATACATGTATATATACAGAACAATATCTGTAGACTAGATCATTGAACCTTATTTAAAACTTATAAAATCAGTCAAGGACAACCCTGTTATTGAATAGGTAAATCCACATTTAAATGATTATATACTTCTATTTGTTCTCGTTGTCCTTAACAAAAAGGTCTACAAGACTTTTAATTGCTATTCTGAACTCCATTTAATAAATCCATTCCTTAACCCTAGATAAATATAAAATTGATTTATACAATGAACCTGAAACAGTAAGTTGAATTTCACATAGTGCAAAAGCACATAGTTTGTTTTCATATCCATTGAGCAATTAATGTTCAACAACAATGAAATGCAATACACCGCTTGCGCCCTCTCTTTTTCAGATCCAAAGCAACAGCAAAAAAATGTCGAGGTATATTATATGGTCCACAGGAATTGTGACATACATGAAAGTATTTGAAAACCGGAAATTGCATGGAGTTCAGACCTAGCTGAAGTTTGAAGTGGAGACCTTCCAATGACTATTGCGAATATCATGCTAATTGGCCCAATGTCTGAGAGGAGAAGAAATGCATGTGTTTCAATAATGTCATATTTTAAACTGCTGGTGGTTATATTGTTGAAGTGTAGAACTGCCGCTTACTTTTTCGGAGGGACCATTTAACGTTTTTCCACTAGGTTGCAATGTTAAACTAAGTTCTCCGCTTACAGCAAGTTTCATATAACTGTATTGTCTAAGGTATAATAGTTTTCAATCACATTACAGATTTTATAGAAATTTATTACTTTTATCAAAGTTCAAACACGTTAAAATACCGTGGTTGCATCCCGCGTTGCACTCGGCGGGTGTCCTTTGTTCTTGATTTGGCCTCCTATTTCGATGTTTTCAATAGTGAGTACTTTATTTTTAACTATTTTTGGATTCTGGCTTTCCATATTACTAGTATTTGATTCTAATGCAACAACATTAGTGGCATCAGGGCTCCGGAAGGGTAAGCATGTCCTGCTCCGCTAGCGACACCTGTCAAATATCAGTGATTCAATCCAGGGTTGAGTCAAAATCGGTTATATCAAATCGTCCATTTTCATTTGGGACACAGACTCGTCATATCTGTCAAATAACGTCATGGTGACGGCCATAGAATTTCTGAAGGGATGAAAGTAACAAATCCCTGACTATGCAGCTTTTGGGACAGTGTTTTTACTCTTTAAAAAAAAAACATTGTTTAAACTACATGCTCGACAGTAACGAATCAACTGTGAAATGTACACTCCATAGGCTGGAGAGGTAGGTATATTGCTGCTAAGAAAGGACAGTTAACAATTGGGAAATTAAAATCATCACGATTGTCATAAAGCTAACATTTTAAACGCCCATCTTCGTCAATGTATATTAAAAGGTCCAAGTACGAAGGTGAAGTAGGTGTATCAGTACTCTCTTTAAATTCAAGCTCATTGGGATAGATCTGGTGTAAATATTCCTTGAATTTTGGATTATTAAGAGAAAGTGCATCGTCTATTTCGCGGAAATTAAAAGACTGGGCTAAATGTTGTTGTTTTTTTAAGTTAGCCCATGCAAACACTTGGTCTCATACGAGAAAAAGAAAGAGATCAACTAAAAGTGGTGCGAAGTTAGGTCCCATTGGAATCCCGATCATCTGTTGTAAAACGCGGCCACCAAATTTGACAAAAATATTATCTATTCAAAATTCCAAGATCTTGATAACGTCATTCTCCGTGTACTTCTTGTTTGACTCAGTGTTGTTCTTTACAAAGTATATTATGTCTTTCCCAACTACTGAATAAGTGTCTCTGCATTCTCCGTTTATAGTGCAGAAACATTGATGTATCAAATCCGAAATTACTGTTATCAGTTTATTGTGTGGCAGGGTAGTATAAGGGGCAGAAAAATCAAAAGTTTGTATGTTGTGGCAATGGGTAAGACTGCTAGAGTTTACCAGCTGATAAGTTTACATCTTGAAACACGTGTACAACATAACAGAGTTTACTGTTTATTATGCAACTTGTTTTTTTTTGCATATTTTATTGACTACATTGCCATTTCATTCATTCCAAATACATTCCCGATAAAACTGCCATATGGAAGGACCCTGTGGTGTAAGCTGCAGCTAAACGGGTTAGTCAGTACTTTAACAGAAAAGTTCATAATATTTCACGAAAGGATATGGGGTAAATGAACATGAGATCATAACACATATGTTAACTCCAACTGCAATAATTTTAATGAGCTGTATGGCCATTTTGGAAATTAATTCAGCATTACTAGTACCCAAACAGAGGAAATCCACAATTTCAAAAAAAAAAATGTTTGTAATGCATTAGTTGCGGAACCGTAGCTCCTGACTTTTTGATTCCGCCAAATCAGAAAAAAGGACCTATAGAGCTACGGTTCCGCAACTAGTAATGCATAAAACCAAACGAAATCTAAATAATCAGTAAAATCAAATTGAGCTAAGGACAAAACTACGATGGAGGGAGTTAAACCTTAGGTTTTAGAATTTACATAAATTTCGATTATAGCTATAAACAAAATGAACACATGAGCTATAATCTCACGTAAAGTACACCATTTCTAAAAAAAAATAAAGAGCATACATCTCAAACACGTGGAATTGTTTTACCAACTCCAAACTGTTTTAAAAGACAAATTCCTGCATTAAATATTTCACGAAAGGATATGGAGTAAATGAACGTCACAATGAATTCTATGCTACCGTTATCATGGTCATAAATCTTGGACTAGCTTCATAAACAAGATTGTACCAGTGAATAAAACAAAAAACTTTGATGGGTGTTCCATGGAACACTTGTGTCGCCTGCACTACAGAAGAGCCACTTTTGGTCCAGTGAAGCTCTAAAATATGCAAAATTAAAATTTTAATCATAATGTGCATGTCTAGATTAGGAGAAAAACATATTCTGCAAATTTGGTTAAGAATATGAATTACAGTTTTAAGGACTTGCAGATTAACAATCTGATTTAACATATGAGCTTAATGGCTTGGCAAACCTCTAGAATAGGTAAAAAAAATCTAAGTATAATGTGCATAACCAGACCTGTTATACAACATATAGTGAAAATTAGGTCGGAATCTGACAGACAGTGCTGAAGGAGTCAAAGATTAAATAAAGGGCTACGCCGAGCGCAGCATGATACGACCGCAGCATGTCGTCCACTGAAATTTGAAAAAAGTGTAATTTAAAGCGAGTATGGACAAACGAAAGAGCTTGACACAATAATTAGAAGGACGCAATAAGGAGATTGACCCAGTAATTAGCTGGACACAAACTAGAGAAAATAAAAATTAGCCCTCATGACTCCTTATGATTCCTCTTTGACCATTTATGGCTCAGAAACGGTAAGAGCTACGCCAAATCCATTGACATACTGCTGAAAGCTTACATCAAGAGGAATCCAAAGAAAAAAAAACCCATCAAAATGCGATGAAAAATAAAATTTTTTGGTAATCTGCAAATTTGCAGTTTTGGCCCCTGTGAACCCTTATAGCACGGAAACGGTAAGAGCTACGCCAAATCCGTTTACACACTACTGAAAGCTTGTATCAAGAGGAATCCAAAGAAAAAATCCCATCGAAATCCGATGAAAAAAAAATTCAGGCAATCTGCAAATTTGAAGTTGTGGCCCCTTTGAACCCTTATAGCTCGGAAACGGTAAGAGCTACGCAAAATCCGTTGACATATTACTGAAAGCTTACATCAAGAGAAATCCAAAGAAAAAAATCCCATCGAAATCCGATGAAAAATAAAAATTTTAGGTTATCTGTAAATTTATGATTTTGGCCCCCTTTGGCCCCGCATAGCTGGGTAAGGAAACAAGTTACCAAAAATCGAATAGTAGAGCGCTATGTTAATTTTTCATAAGGAATCCTTTGAAAAATTGCATCAAAATCGGACAAAAATAAAAAAAATAAATTTTTGAAATTCGCCCGTTTTGGGCCCCATTTATCTCGTGAACGGTACATGCCACGTGAAATCCGTTGGCATATTCCAGATTGGAAATTTTCTAAGGAGTTTACTGAAAGAAACCCCAGCAAAATCCGATAAATAATAAAGATTCTACAGTCAAATATGTGAAAACACCTAATTTAACCCCTTTTGACCCCTTTTTCTTAAACGGGTGGGGTCACAAACCCGAAATTAAAACCCGGGATTGCCATTATGCCAAGAAACCACATACTGAAATTTGAAGATGATTCGTCCATTAGAAACAAAGTTATGCTGGCCACAGTCGCCGACGCCGACGCCGACGACTGCGCCATACCATAATACGACCGCAAAATTTTTGCGGTCGTATAAAAACCCAATTAACAAATGAGCTATTTTGGCTCTGTTAACCTCTTAAATCTGTAAAATCAAAATTTTAAATATCGGGTGCGCAACTATATCAAGTAATCAATGTATTCTGAAAGGCTGGTTGGAATATGATTTACAGTTTTGAAGGAGTTCCACTATAAACAAACAGAATTAACAACTGAGCTATTCTGGCTCAGTGAACCTCTAAAACTGCAAAATCAAAATTTTAAGTATCAGATGCACAACAACATCAGGTGAACAACATATCCTGCAAGTTTGGTTGGAATCTGACTTATAGTTGTGATGGAATTGGGGATTAACAAACCAGAATATCAACTGAGCAATTTTGGCTCTGTGAACCTCTAAAATCTATAAAATCATAATTCTAAGTATCAGGTGCACAACTACACCCGGTGAACAGCTTATCCTGAAAGTTTTGTTAGAATCTGACTAGCAGTTTTGAAGGAGTTGCGGATTCAAAACCAACAGACTCACAAATGAGCAATTTTGCTCTGTTAATTAACCTCTAAAATCTGCAAAATCAAAATTCTAAGTATCAGGTACAGAACTACACCAGTTAAACAACATATCCTGAAAGTTTGGTAGGAATCCGACAAGTGGTTTGAAGGAGTTGTTGATTCAAAAACTGTCGGGACGACGCAGGACGACGACGACGCAGTACGACGACGACCACGACGCAGGACGACGACGACGACGTAAGACGACGGATAGTAATCCCTATGTGTCGACTCTGCTTACAGCAGGCGACACAAAAAACTAGCACTAACGTGTTATTTCTGATCATCTGGTCAAAACTGTGATCCAAAGGCAGTATAAGTGTTATCATAATGGATTAAACACCACTTCATTAAGTATTTAACATGTTTAACATACATAATCTCTATACTTAACACGTAAGTATGTAAACGGTTTATGGAAGTATTAAATCCATTAAATTCCGGAACGAACTCTTATCAAATTCAGTATCAGTTAATGTGGAAGTGCTGTTTATGCGACTTTCAACCGGGTTTTCTTTGACATGGAAAGTTTTACGGACAGTCAACCCTAAATATCTAACAGTCCATTGATGTGGTCTACTTCTGAAAGTTAAAAAGAAAACTGTCGGAGGCGACGTCCCCATAATACAAATAAATTTGGCAAAAATAGTTAAATCACTTGCAATGTAGTCCAACCATTTGCATTTAAAATAAAATGAGGGTACTATTTCGGAAGATATTTCACTTAATTTCACTTAATAATTCGTATGGTTTCTCTGAACTTGCTGTATAGCCTGTTCATAAACAATTTTATGTTCAATTTAACCGGGCTAAACATATATGCAAATTGTCCTTAGTCAGTAAGTATAATAAAAAAAAAAGATTCCAGTCTTGGTAAATATCCTGAAACTCTAAAGGCCAGTTATTTTTCTTTCGAATTCTACCTAGAAACCATACATCTGGAATACATTTCAGTGAAATCAGTCATCTTCAATTATTTTCAGTTATTTTTATTACAATTTACTGAATAAGGACAAGTAACAATTGACAATATCTGTTTTTACTAAAATTCATCCTTAAACCCTTAAACATTTTGTAATTTCAAACAACCACCCCCCCCTCCCCGAAAAAAAGTACTCATTACCAAATATATCGAAATACGTGTAAAAGGCCAAATCCAGTACCAAGGGCATCCATCTAGTCCCATACACGGAATGAAGCCTTAATAAAGTAGT